>WAAD01008410.1:0-11527 GCA_013389945.1 Fregata magnificens
CGCTTCCCTATTATTGGTTAGAAATGTTTAAAGGATTTCTCATCATAGCATCTGCAGCAATGTACCTACCTGTAAGAATTGGGGTGTGCTTAGCATTTCAAAAAGGAGGATATTTTTGTTCTCTCTCAAGTTAAAGTCAGTGTGCTGCAGGCTTAGAGTACCACTTGCATATTAGTAGATTGAGTTATAATGCTCTTAGAAAGCTTAATATTCTTCATCAAGGTATGTAAAACTTAGGAAGACTTTGGATGAACTACAGTGAAGGCTATTGCAGAGCACACAGAAGAGGACAGTCTTTTGGTGAGAGTCTTTCCCTCCTATGCAGCTAACAGACTTTTCATCTGATAGGAAAGGCACAAGTTTATTTCTCAATAAGTCATCCCTTTACAATTCAACTCAGACTGCAGTTGAGGACTGACTTATTTTTACTATTTATATTTTTGCAGTAGCAATTTTAACATTTGAGACAATTTTCTGAGGGAAAGCTTAAGGTCAAAGCAGATCTTCTAGTTGTATGGAGCTCTCTGAAAAGAACAAGTGGTTACTAGGAATCATCAATGTCACTTCGGCAGATACATATGCAGTTTACTTAACTACATCTGTCGTGCTAGTTTAAGTTGAACAACTTCTTTTACAAGCTCTTTTCCAAACTTTCGTAAGGTGTAGAAGAGTCATAGTGACTCTTAAATTAGTCTAAGGATATCTTCCTTTGATCTTAATGTTTCTAAGGTCATCAGGATGTAAAGCATTTGAGATGTGACCTTGCATCTTGTTTGCTTAAATAAACTAACTGTAGATTGCTTTGAAAGAGGGGCTTCAAAATATGAAATGCTGAACACCTTTTACACCTTATAAAGAATACATGATCTTAAATTATGGATGGCTTGGCTATTTTTAATAGTATCATATACAGAATTTGTTTAGTCCCTGTAAAATACTTCCTAACTATGAAACACACCCCCTTAATTCTTCTGTTATTAGAAAAAGTTAGATGCAATTATCTGGGTTTGATTTTTTTTTTTTGATAAAAAGCACAATATTGTTGGTGCAGCTTTTGAAGCAGTTCAAAAAGAATCATCGCTGAAAATTATGGGTTTGGCAACAAAGGAAACAGCACACCATAGGATTTGTTGATCCAAATTATGTGGTTACCGAATGCCAACCAGCTGCTGCTTTTTGCTGCCTATGCAGCATTCTTACCGCACATAAGATGTTTGTGCTTAGTGTGTGCCCTTCTTGCTTGGAATAGGGTTATTTAGCATGCAGCATTTTTCATGGTAGTTTGGAAGAATACATACTTAAACTAGCAGCACCACATAGTGCTACTGTAAATTTTCACTGGGTGGAATGACAAATAATAAAAGAACCCAACTAACAAAATTCCACAATAGTACTTCCATACATGAAACACTGCTGTTAACATGGAGTGGGGAGATTGACTTATAATGACCTGAAATAGGACTCTTCTTTGTACTGTCCCTCCAGACTTAGAAAGGTAAGATAAATGTGCAAAAGGATCATCACAGTTTAGTACAGACTAAGAACTTTTTTTCCAAACCCCAGCCTACCCTTACCTATGTTTTGTCCTACTCACTTCAAAAGAAAAAGGTCTAGATTCGCTTGTCATGTATTTAGACCATAACTCAGTCTATTACTCAATTCTTTTGTTTTTTCCCCCCTGAAAAAGGCAACTGGAGTCTAAAAATGATGTAATACTATTGTAGGAGTCTTCACATAGCTTAATCTGCATAAGGTGTCTCAATTTAAGGTAAGTTCTAAGCCTCTTAGAAGAGGTGTCAAGGTCATAGTGAGGTTTGCCCCAGAAGGTTTAGGTGCATGGCCCAGGAATGGCTGAGACAGGGGGTTAGCTTTTACAGAAGAACAGTCTTGCTTCCCCTCAAACTTGAAAATGAAACAAAGGTTATTTGCCTTCCAGGCAGCTGGGAAAAGCAATGCAGGCTGAAGCCAAAACCCAGCTCACCCAGCCATGTTTTATTTACAATTTGCAGTCTTGCTACTTTTAACCCTAGCACCTGAAACAGCTCTGGGAGGCTACTGGCTTTTGGAATTGAATTGCTTTGCACTGGGGTGGTCTTTCATCACTTGATTGGTTGCAGACCACTCTCCTTAGCCAGCCTCACTTAGCCTTTCAGGGTTAAATCAGCACTGTTGTCTTCTCTGGCTAATTATTAAGGCAACATAAACCACTCTCAGAGGGCAGCATTGTTATTCATGCTCACTTCATTCCCAAAAGAAAATGAACATGAAAATATTTCAGCATAAACAAGACATGAAGCACAGAGTAAGGAAGACAGATGATCTTTAATATTTTGTACAGTATTTGCTTAATTGTACTGTATTTACATAAATCTTATGAATGATACAAACAGTCCAGCTGACCCCACAGATTAAAATGGCTCAGTTGCACATTTTTTGAAGACAAACTGGAATGAGGTGTCTCGCACAAACCCTCAGCCAACAGCCTGCCTTAATACTTGGCTTTGATCCAGCATCCCAGTTAATTTAATTTAATACAATATACTGCCAAATGAAAAGTCCTAAACTGGGTCAGACAGTATTCCACAATAACATATGCCTGGGTTTTTTCGTTCCATGAAGACTGTTGCAAAATTTGCAGATTCTGTGCAACAGTCATCCTGCCATTACAGCTCGTGTATAATCACAAAAGGGACAAGTTCAATTTACAGAGATCTTGTGCTTGCGTATACCTGTACACGAGTTCAATTTAATCCACATCTGTTCTAGGTTACCTTGTTCTTCTAAAGCATCCAGTCTGGTCAAGCCAGTCCTTTAGCTTAAGTAATTAGCCAGTGTCATTTCCCTCTTCCTTTGGGTTTGACCTCACTGTTGACAAAAGCTTTCTGTTATGAATCACATCAGCCAGGATTGCTTGAAAACTCTGCTGTTATCAAATGTACACCTCGAGTGTGTTCCAGAATGAAAGAAGGAGCCCCAAATCATCTATTTAAATACAGTAGCTCATTACTCAGTATGTCAGGTACTTGTTCCTTTTGTCCAAAGACTGAATGTCTAGAAGAGAAGTAGACTATATTTCAAAAGAATAATTTTTCAGATCTATGTTACTGGAATGTGTGAATTCAGGAAGATATTAACTATACAAATCCCTTTATGCTAGGCACCTAGACCCACATTTTTATAGGGAGGTAGATCAAATCTGATGTACTCAAGCAGGGGTTGCTCCTGGTCAGCTAATTCTATAAGGAAGCCGAGTCACTTGGCGTTCCCTCTCACACAGCTTCCTGTGTTGAGGAGAAAATGCTGCCATTCATAGCAGAGGAAGAAGTCTTCACCTTAATATCGTTCACCTGGCTGCATCTGCCTCACAGACCTTCAAGATTTGTGGGCAGGTTTTCCTCTGCCTTTGAGCTGTGCTCTGTGGTATGGGGAGAGGAAGAGAAGGATAAATTACAACTTGCCAATCTTAAGGGTCACATAGGCTAGTGCTTAAGAGCGACCACCCTCATCTGTGACTTGTCCACCAGGGCAAGGTGGCTATGGGCAAAGGCACCTATTGGCAGTGAAAGAAAATGGAAGAAGATGGACACAGCAAATACCTCCTTTGTTTCTAGCCTGTGGACAGCAGAGGCAAAAGGGGCCTGAGGAACTCTTCAGCTGCCTGTGAGACTCCCTCTCTGCAATCCCTGCCGTGAGCTTCCCCCACGCCATGGTGAGGGCTGGCTGGGTGCTGGGGGCCCTGATGGAGCACGACTGCCTGACCTGTGGCCAGGCTACTGGCACAGATGTAAGAGCATCCCCACAGCAGTATGAAAGGTAACGCTGGAAGCAGGAGCAGGGTTGTTGAGATGGGATCACTGATGTGTCAAGGATTCAAGAGGGAAAACACCAGCCTAGAAATCTTAGGGGAAAACCAGAGGGCAGCTAGGTGGGAGTCACTGGGCTAAGCCACTGGTGCCAGTGTGTGTGGGGCTGAGCATCCCACAGGAGCCCACCCTGCTTGTGGGACTGATGCCTACCTGGCCCCCAGAGCCTTGTTGGGGTGGTCAGCACACTGGCGCTTTGCCTAGCAGCTCACTTAATCCCAGCTGCCTTTTCTGCATGCCAGCCAGTGAGTAATTGCTTTATTCTTTTATGTTGTGTATGCCCTGCTTGCAGCATCTCTTTACACCCAGAATAAGATGCATGAACAAACAGACCCGAAAAAAGGGTACTAACATGTCTTACGATCACTGATCAACCCACTTGGGTGAATCATACAAAATTTTGGTCCTTCAGGAACAGAGCCACCAGTCTGCAGAAGCAGGATCCTTGGGCATATGGTTCTGTGAGCAGGAGGGCCAGGGATCTCAAGTAATTGCATATTTCTAGGTTATGGCTTGCGTGTTCTATTTCTACCATTTTCCCTCCTATATTTATACAGACCTTTAATTATTGCCAGCTGTACCGTTAATATCTCAATCTGAGAAAACAATTTTGTTCTACAAAAGTGGGACATAAGTGTTCCCTTATAACTTAAAATCATCACCTTAAAACCAGGATCCACCTACAAAGTTATCCCTGTTAAATTTAGTGATTTACATCACAAGGGTTTATGTTCACCCCTAGCAGGTGCTCATGTGAATGGAATAATATAAGTGGAGTACTTCAACAAAACTTTAGAAGTATTTGTAAAATTTGACAGTGGAAAGAATGTGTCTGAGACCCCAGCCTTCCGTGCGGGAAGCCTTATGTGTTGATTGAGCTCTGGGGTTTGCAGGAAGAAACATCTAAGCCAAATGCGTCTGCTGGAGGCTGAGTAACTCTCAGGAAATGTAGAAAGGCATTTTCTCATTCCCAACTGAAAGGCTCTATATGCCTCTGCGTGCTAAGGATTTAAACTATGCCAAAAGAGCATGAGAAGAGGTTATGGTACTGCAAATTAAGGCGATGGCAAAGAGGTTTCAAATAGCTTAAATGTACTTATTTTCAGTGCCTCAAAAAAAAAAAAAGGGGAGAGGGGGATATGACACAGTTTAGGTACAACAAACTCACCATTATTTCTGCAATCACTAAAAATCGAATTTCTAAAATTCAGGTTCTCAAATTAATTCATTTTTAAGCTAATTAAATTTCAGTATTGTCTTGATAGGAAAGAAATTTTTCCTGGTATACTGACAGAAGAAGTGGTAGTTTCCTACAAAAGACCACCTGCCACTTCGAGGCTACAGCCATGTATAGCACAAACCCAAGACCATTCTTCTTCTTTTTAGTGATGGCCTTTAAAGCTTCATTCATAATGTAGGTCAATACTGTGGAAGAAACGTACCATTTTCCAGCCCAAGATTTGTCAGTTGGGAAGGGCAGTTATATTACATCATGTAAGGATATAAAATATTGATTGCTATAATAAAAGCTTATGATGACTGGTAGTACACTTAGAATGCATTGCCCGATAGTATTACATATGTAGAAAATTCACATCCCCACATGATGCCAGTTATTAGAATAATCCCTTGAGAAAGCTTGTAAAGAAGTGAAAAAGCAGTCCATATGGTATTCAGCAGAGTGCAGCATGTTTCAAAGCTGCAAGACTTCTGAGGAGAAGCTGTATCTTATTTTTACACAGTGTTCTGTTTATGCATCTTAAATTCCATTATTTTCACCATACACATCTGGCTTCCAGTTAATATCTTACAACCAAGTAAAGAGCAGAAGATTGCACACTGTAGCCGTGGAAGTGTTGGAGGAGAAAAGCAAACGTTGCTCCTTGTTTGCAGGCAGGAGCCTTTCCAGGCAGCCCTGTGAGTGCCAACCGAAGGTCATATTTATACTGTGTTTCCCTGGTGACTGCTCTTTTTGAATGGGTGCCTCTAACGATGAGGCAGGCCTTGGCCTAATGAAGTGGCGAAGGAGATGTCCTTCATAGGTACTGACCGTGAAATGCTACCAGGATTCATTAAAATAATGTTTTCCTGTACCTTCTTCCTCTGGTTTGTTTTAATTTATGCTGTTGTCTTTTATATATATTGAACAGTCAGTGATTAACCTATGAATGAGGTGATACTAAAAGTACCTACATTATAGAGAAAATATCCAGTATGTTTCTATATACTGGCACAATTTCCAGGTTAATTTTCTTTCCTCACAGACTGGAAGAGACATAGGACCTGTGCTACTGAATCAGGGAAAGGATTCGTAACCTCGTCTCTACCATCAGCCAGTGTTGACACCTCTAGGAAAGAAGTGAGGAGCCATTTATTGGCTAATCTAGCCAGAACAAAATTACCCCTAGCAGCCAGAAATTGTTTAATTTTAAATGTTAAAAACCCTGCAGCAAGAGGGTTTTTTTCCCCCCTTCATTAACAGACCATACTTATCCAGTGTATGTAGACGTTGCTATTTTCAATATCGTTTAATATCTTCACTTAACTGAAGCACTGTATCGGTTTTATCCCTGTGAAAGTCTTGTGCTACAGTTTTTCTGTCCTATTGAATATTCCCTGTTTGCTGTGTCTGAGACCATACATGGCCACAGTCCACATCTTATATTTCTAGGTGGAAATGGTTACAGTCACAAGCCAGTGAAAATCCAGGATGCCTGTTAAGACTTAACAGGTGTGCTAATGATGCCATTAAACTATAATTTGAATTCAGAGTTAACAGGTAGGAATCTAAGCAGGTAAAACAATGGAAGAGCAGGACAGAAGCACTCAAATAGTCTGACCTCCAAGCTGGCAGTAATGCTGACACCTAACACCACATATCCGCCCATCTGTCCTTCCCTCCTTTCTGTTCAAATGCCTGAATGTTCTGTGAGTTTCCAGTTTTTGGGAAACCTGAAAGATCTGCATTATTCCTTTTTTGTAACTTTTGGAACAGTGGCATGAGACCATGCAGTAAATTTTCAAAAGAGCTGATTTTGAAACTACTTTTAAATATAATTCATATTATTTGCTTGTAAATTAGCAGATACTTTATAGATTTTCAGGACAAGAGGCACCATTACACCTTACTTTCATCAATGCTGCTTAGGATCATTAAGCAGCTCCTGTCTCAGGCTGGTCGGTGGTGGCTGAGAGCAGTATTTGTAGTTCAGCCCTGAATTAGACTCTCAGAACTGCTGAATCCTGAGGAAACTTCTTAAATTGCTAATTACTTCTGATGACTGACAAGGAAAAATCACATTTTCTAGTTTTAGTGTATCTAGCTGTTGATATCTGGTACTCAATCTCACTTTGTCTTTGCCTGCTTACAGTTCAGAAATCACTACAAGGAAGTCATCCTTCAATTTTTTCTTTGTTAAAGTGAGTGGACTGCAATTCTTTGGCCTATTTTCTTGTAAATCATCTTCCTAAACTTGGAGTCATTCTCACAGCTTTTTCTGAGTGATCCCTGGGTCACCAGCTCCTGTTCAGCAGTGGTTATCAGAGACCATATGGTAGCCCTGCACTGTACCCACAGATTCCCTGATGCTGCGGGCAGTGGTATACCAGTTTTTCCACTCCTACTAAGCCTTCTCCTGGCCATACATCCATGTATAACATGATCTCTGTGCTGAGAGTTCACATAGTTTATCTGCCCTGACTATAACCTCTTCGCCTGTGTTATTGTTCTCCAAAACTATGTTCACTATTCCAGAATAGTTTTTTGTTTTTCAGATGTCTGACCTTAAACTTCTGTGTAGGAAAACTTGTGAGCTCAGCTAATCTTGCAATTTACTCTGTGTTCAGCAGGTAAGCACTGTTATTTTGGAGAATATGCTGTCTATTCTTGCAAAAAGTAGAGACTTACATGCAGATTCTTAATTTAAATGAAACTTTAAAAATTTACTGAGCATAATTTTCCATTTCAAAATATGCCTGTTTAAAATTTGATGTAAACCTATGACAATCTAAATTTAAGCAGATTGTAGAAGAAATTTAAAAATTTGACTTGAACTTATTTTAATATTTAATGGCTATGAAAACTATGGAGTAGTGACCTGGGAAAGAGTTAGTACATCATAAGTGAGCCCGATGTAGGTAGGAAGGACTCCTCCCTGTTGACCATGGGAGTTATGTGGCAAATAAAGCACAGATCAATCACCAAAAAAAGCCTCAGTTGTTAATGCCAGCTTTAAGATCTAGATTTGGCGTCCTTTGCTGCCTCTGCTTCATGGAGTTAACCAGGTTCCTGCTCCTGGCTTCTCAGCAGCTGATGAGAGTCAATTTCTGAATGCCTGACTTGAGACCGCCAGAACACTTGGTTGCTGAGTGTGAGAGCTGGTTCTGAATATATGAAGTGGAGCATAATGCTTCACATTTCTCATAGGGCACTGAGCATTTGTAGTTATTTTGCACCTTAAATTCTCAGCACTCCAGGTCCTAGCTAAAAAAATGGAGGAAACCCCCCGCTCTCTTACTTAACATTTTGAGTTTGCTAAATAGAAATACAGTGATAAGCGTCACTGTATTTTAAAAAAATCTGTTTCTAAGAGTCCTGCGAAGAACTTGAGATTTTGGTTTCAGAATACTTTGAACAGTGTGAAGTTAATAAGGTGGGAGGTCCTGCACTGAACAATAGTGATAAAACAGCATATTGAATATTCTCTCACTAAGGGTACAGAGTCTCTTTCATGCAGTGAATGAGGCACAGATGCAAGGAAAAAACAAAGTTTATACCTAAAGATTGCATTATAATTTATAAGCATATAGGGGCTGAACGGAGTCTGTACAGGCGACTTTGGAGTTATTGAATGCAGTTTTATTACTACATTAATGCAATTTTATATGGAGCATAGAGTTAGGTCTTTCACTGCACTCCAGCAACCAGTAAATGCTGTTTCAATCTCACTGTCTTCAAATGATTCCATCAAGTTATACGTGTTAAAAAAAGAACAAAAAATCTGACAAGAACTTTTTCATCTTTGTATTAGCATATGTAGAGCACGTAGATGTTTTGACAGGGTAACTGTAAAATATTATTAGTTTATTTACAAAATAAAAAAGCTCAAAGTTCCCTAAAATATCGCCATGCAAGAATTCAAACATCTGTTTTTATCTTGTGCTTATTTTCAAAGGAAAGTATGCAAAATAATTATGTTTAAAGCAGAATAAAAAATAGTAGCTTGCCAAAAGCAAACTTACCTCCAATGTTAAATCCCTTACCTGCTCTGAACATAAATTGCTTTTATTTTAAAGGTTTTTATATGGGCTGTTATTCATACTCTTGTTTGCTCTTATGTCAAAGCAAAAAAGAATAATTGGGCTTTCTTTCCACAGACCTTGGAAGATACAATGTTCCAGGAAGCAGAAGGAGAACTGCAAACTTGAAGTTTGTTTTTGTGGTTTGGCATCATAATTGAGGTTATGAAAGATCAAGTAGCTCTCCTGAATGTCATAAATACTACAAAAAAAAAAAAAAAAAGGTCATTCAGGACCTCATTAGCCTAGAAATGGACCACAGAAAGAATTAAGCTTGAGCTGTTTGTAATGTGAATATGCAAAATGAAATTCTTATAGTCCATCTATTTTTTCCCTACAGAAATTGCTAAAAACACCAGAGAAATAAAGAAGATATACAAATATGAAAAACAGCTTTCTGGTGATTCAGCATGTCTAAAAACCAAGACTGGGATCATTTGTGGCTCTATAACAAAACCCCACAACAATTGCTGTCCTCAACTCTTCCCAGTTTGGCAGAGGACACAACAGCCTGAGTGGAAGCAGAATAAGCTGCTTGCCCTGAATTTAGGTCCTGGCCATAACTTTTTAATTTCTGTTTTAAGAAATAGCTCTTGCCTTACTTATGGGGTCTACTGAGACATAATGGACTATAATACAAACTACCCAGTATAGAAGGTGAGAATTGAAATAATGGAATTTGTAAAGTGCTCAGCCTGTTTTTCACAGGTTAAATGTTGCCTTGGCCAAGTTTCCTCCTTTAAGATATTTGATTTAGTACTCTCTTTATAAAAAGAAAAAAAAAGAAAAAAAAAGAAAAAAAAGAAAAAAAAAGAAAAAAAAAGAAAAAAAAGGAAAAAAAAAAAGAGGAAGAAAGCATATTCCCCTGGTTGCGAGATGCCAGTCATGCTCTGAGCTGGTTTTCACAGTGCAAAGTGGTTGTCTTTGTCCTCTCACCCCGAGGATGGCCCAACAGAAGCTCTCCAACGCCCCGGGCGGGGGGCCATGATAAGCCCAGTGCTGTGCTCCCGCTGGCCTGGCCCTCCAGAGAGATGGCATCCCTCTCTGGAGAGGACACAGTGGCCATGGGGCCATGACATGCAGAGCACGGCAGGGAGGGCAAATGCTGTTCACCCACAGTCAGGTCCTATGCTCAGCAAGCTGGGCATGTGGAGAGAGAGAAGTGTTGGGAAATCACATCCTGGGCAGCTAGGATAGGGACTTTGGAGATGGCGAGGTCCCAATGCCAGGGCCACAGGTGATCCTGCGTGCCTCAGGCACACAGCAGGAACCTGGGGAGAAGCGGAGTGCGGTGAGGCTTTTCGGACAGGCAGGCAGGCAGGCAGGTATAAAGCAGCGAGAGCAGGCCAGGCCCCATTGCTCCGGTGCCGCACAGAGGGCCAGAGATCTGCCCTGGGAGGTGAACCCAGCCGCAAGACACAGGCTCTCTCTGGAGACCACGCGATGTGTGCGAGCAGCTGCCTTCAGCGGGGTCTCATGGGGTCTTACCGCACCCCTCAAGCTCAGGGAGAATTCATATTCGCTCTCATGCAATCTGCTTCAGCAGTCTGACACAAATCAATGACTTGTTGTTGAGGGTGGGGGGGTGCCTCCCCTTTTATTTTCCTCTGGTTTGGATTTTTTGTTTGGCTGGGGTTTTTTTACCAGCTTCCTTCTCAGTTTTGTGGGAAAGATCAAGTTAATCCCAGCCAACTACCAAATGATAGCAGAATTCTGAATCACTTTTGTGACTTTTACCACATTTCCTGTTAGATCTAAGCAGTCCACCAAACATGCCTGTATTTTCTGGCTGCAGAAATTGGTTTTGAAAGCAAAACAGAACAAGCAAATAGTCAGACTGAAACTACAGATATTATGGTAGAGGCACAAAAATCACACGGCACCTTTCATATTACTTTTAATACAGCTGTTGCCTAATAGATTTTTGGATAGGGGAAACGGAATTTTTATGCCACCTAACCCTTTTGTAATAGCTTCCAAATATACGGAGGCTCATTTCACTACAATAACTGTTTCAGCTTGCCCTACAGCATACTGCCAGGAGCTTTGATGATGTCCTTGAGGTAATACACAGATTATAGTGCTTTAGTCCTCTGGAATTTTTCCCTCTGCAGACATTTCACGTTAACTGTTTACATAAGCTAGAATGTTTGGTAACTTTTCTACCTCAGCACCATTAATGGATGATATGCCATATGCTCTATCCCTCTTGTGACGTGAGTGGCCTCCATGGCATTTTCTCCAGTTTGCCAAACTCTCTCTTGCAGTGGAACAGCGAAAGCTGATCACAGTCTTTCAGATACAGCCTCCCCAGCCTCCGTGGCAGGGACTGGGGAGTGCAGAGGGCTGGCCAGCAGTGTTGGACT
>WAAD01008412.1:1963-27559 GCA_013389945.1 Fregata magnificens
CTCCTTCTCACTCATGGAGTTACCTCGTCGTTAATTCCTGAAGCACAGAGATTAATAAATAATTGTGGATGCCTTTGTCACTCATATATCTAATCCTCTTCTGAGTCTCTTTAAGCTTTTGACCTCAATTATATCCTGAGGAAAGATCTTCATATGGCATATATGCAGTGTAAAATTTTCAATGTTTCAGATTTAATTTATAAAATGTGTTTATGAGAAAGAGCAATACTATGATCTTTTTACATTACATGGTACACTTGGTATGCCATTCATTACTCATAATAAAGTGCCATTGAAGGTGGCAGTGCAATCATTGCCTTCATTTAACATCAGTAAAACTAAATTAGACTCCTTTATAAAACAATGGCAGTGTCTAGAGCCAGTTACATCCAGGCTGGAGGCTGAGGGAAGGGGAACTAAGAGGATCACACAACCTTCCCATAGTGGTGATACAAAGAATACACACTACGAACTGCAGGATCACAATTCCTTTATCACTCCTCCTCCTGAATTCTACTCGTCTCCAAACGGAAAACAGCACATCACCCAAAACAAAAGTACAAAGAATTTGAGTTACGTGAGTAGAAAAATTATGCTGGATCTTGTTTGAGTACAGATGTAGGACCCAGCAGGATAAATAAAACAGAGCTAAATACAATGCAGATGAATACAGAGCTGTCTTAGTTTCAAGCCAAGAAAATTTCTTTCCTTAAGCACTACTTTGTTTGCACATTCTTTGTAAGTAAAGAGCAGTCATATATTTTTGCTAAGGTCCATCACTGATTTCTCTTCATAAAAGGAACAAGTACACAGATATTTTCTTTTAGCTTATGTATTAGGAAATAAAACGTTCTGAGGAATTCATATACAGCTAGCATATGCCCATAGCAAGCCATAAACTTTTTTTTTTTTGGGGGGGTGGGGGGTGTGTGTGTGTGTGTGTAAATTCTTACTGTCCCTGTCCATTGTACAGTTTATGAACTCAAGCTTTAACTGACCCTTGAAGAAGCATTAGTAGCAGAGGAACCACTATTCCAATGACACTGCATTCAAATGGAAATACCCCATGACAACAAACAATGTACTAAGTGGACTTTAGTAGTATGGACTGTAGCAACTAAGGAGTCACCTGATGAATGAATGAAACCACTGAAAGGAGTCACTAGGATATATGGAAAAGAAGATGAGGAGGAACAACTGTTCCTTCGAGAAAGTAATTCCTCAGCCCTTGCAGAAAGACAGGAAATTGGGACCAGACGCAAACTGTGCAGAACGAGAAAACTACTTTGAGACCACAGAACACCACTGACCAAACTCAGAAAATCCCACTGAATGGTCAGTGAACTACAAGGCTTTGCACAAAGAATAGTTTCTTTAAATCTACAGGGGGTTTTTTTGCATTTTTCCTGTAGCTTAAGTACAAATAATTTAGAAATACACTTACAAAACTTCGCTGTTTGTTTTCCACTTTCAACCTTTTTTTTTTTAAACTCGAGAACACAGTAATGTGAGAGCTTTTTTGAACTCTAAGGTTGTGCAATAACTAGGAATAAAGAAATCCTGGTTTTAGGGCCTAGTCAAGTCATCACATCTCAGTCAGGGATGCTGGATGAAGATCAGATCCCTAGGAAATGGAGAGGGATGTGTAGCCTAACAATTTTCTTTGACTTTGCTTAGATTTTAGAAAGGTAAGATTTAATGGGTGGATCCACCAACAGCAACATGATACGAATACAGCAGGAAGAACTGTATTAGGTACTGAACAGCGGGAAGTTCACTGAAACGCAATTCAAAGCGATCACCAGGAGAGGAAAAGATACCAGGAAAGTGATTCTGGCTTAGGTACAGTTGCTTGGTATAAAAAAATACATATTCCGCTTTTAACGGCAGCAATGTTCATGTGGTAAAACTATTTTTATAAAAGACAAAAAAGCCCAAGTTTTGTTTTTACTTAGTTTACCATCTTGGAATATACTTCATAACTTCAAGAAAGGAATTATGCATGTGAGTAATTAACTACTGATCTGATGATGCATTAATACAAACTATCTAGCTCAATCAGCTGACTTTGCTATATTGCACTTGGAGAAATTTCCCGATGTTTTTGCTTGTCATAGATTTTAAAAATATGTAAACTGCTCTGTTGCTCTGTAAACAAATGCTGCTAACAACAGTATTTTAGCCGTATTTCCACAAAAATAAAACTATTAGAAGAATTAAAACATAGACAGGAAGTTTTTAATGTAGTTCCATAGCTAGAATATAGAAACTACAAAACTTAAATTTTAGGAAAAGCTGAAGTATAAAACTGCTATTAATCTAATAATCTTACTATACAAAAGGGAAATGAAAGTGTGCGTTTTGTAACATGAAAGCTGTACGATTTTGAAACAAACCTTGTCCATTAGTTTACTCGCATGAAGACTCAGGCTATTAAAGAATATCTTCTTGCTCAACAAATGCATTTCTTCAATTGTTGTCAACAGTGTGGCTGCACTGTTTCCTACAATACCACTGAAAACAAAATTAAGATTAATTAAATAATCTGAAGGGGGGGAACATGACAGGGTCAGATACTTCAGACAGCATTTCAAATAGAATTTTTTAAATGTTGAAAATTTACAACAAATAATTGCAGAGAATAGTTCTCCATATAAACTGAGAAATACACTCATAAGATGACTGTGAGAACAAGCATTATTAACTATGTCATTAGGCAGATATTAACTACAGGCTATCTAACGCTTTGCACAAACTTTTTAGTAGAATTCTAAAATTTACTGGATTTTTGTTTCTGTAAATCTACTTCTGTTATAGAAAACAGATTACATAAACAAAAAAGGTTGACAACTTTATTCTGTCAAACTGTCCTTTAGGGATAGTATCACCTCTCCTTTCTTCATTGCGGTGCTAGGCATCTCCAAAAATACACGAATTCATACCTCACTATTACAAGTGTTGAGTTATTATACTTAGCATGAATACCATAAAAACTTTAAATGACACTACATGACTATGCACTTCTCATGGATATACCTTCTGTCTAAAGTAAAAGTGCTTCTAAGCTACAAAAATGGCAGTAAAAATTCACTGCATCTTAATAGGACTAATTTAAACTTGTAGCTTGATTTTCAGATTATAAATCTTGTTGCATTTAATAAATAATTTCTCAAATTGGATTCTCCCTTCATTAGTCAGGTGCACTTCCTCTATACAGAGGAAATTATTCTGCTGACAGAAGGTACTTCAATGGTCTTTAAACAATGTATCGTTAGCAAGACAGAAAGCAACAGATAAGAATGCCTAAGACCTTCCATTTTAACATCACATTTTCAATTGCACAAAGCTTTATAACTAGTAGGAAACTCAAACTTTGGAGACAAAAAAATGAGAGCAAAAATCTTTCAGCTGTTTTTGACAGCGAGATTAGGAATAAAACATGTTTTGTTCCATACAATAAAAGAAAAAAAGGTCTTGTATGTGTTCTACCATAGACCTGTAGTGCCATCACAGTTGAGGATTTTAAGTACATTGGAAAATGCCCAAGAACCACTTATCCCAGTCTGCCCAACATCTAAATGTCTTTTCAGACAGAAAAGAAGCGCAAATATTAATATTACTGATCCTAATTCTCAGCAGTTCAGTCCAAGGCTGTGGAGGCAAATTTTCCTGCTATTGCTGTTTCT
The DNA here is from genome assembly GCA_013389945.1 of Fregata magnificens. Taxonomy (NCBI): domain Eukaryota; kingdom Metazoa; phylum Chordata; class Aves; order Suliformes; family Fregatidae; genus Fregata; species Fregata magnificens. Next base: position 5,650 of record WAAD01008412.1, read on the forward strand.
AACCAACAGAAACTACTGCAAATGCTACAACGTATAAAACCAGAGATTCTGCCTTTTCTCTGGTTTCTGTGATCCTGGTGACATCTGGCAGGTTGGAAGATGATTGGTGCACCCTCAACAGCAAGATACGGAAATAACACGTGTATCTTTCCAACAGAACAATGCAAGTGCATACTTAGAAAAAATGGTATCAAAACACAGTTCTTTAAGGAAGAAAAGAAAAATTGAAGTTCTAGAGATAACTTAATTCTAGCATTTTCTCAAAGGGGACTTGACTTTGCTATCTTAAATGATTTGTGTATTTTTTTTGTATACTACTTGTATCTACATAGAACACTAAAGAAAGTTTCTGGGGCTAATGGATGCTATATATTCTATAGCAGATTCCATATGACTTGAGGAACAACAACAGATAAATGGCACCTCCTTGATATCATGCACATTTCTCCTTGATTCGATAGTACAGAGCAAAAACTAAGTCACAAAAATACTCTTTTTACTATATTAATCTTTATATATACAATAAAAAAAGAGACATTTTTAACATACTTTGTAATTTTGAATACCTGATTGTATGGTGGTAGAACTTGAGAAGATTAGAAATCTTGTACAGTAAAACTGCTCCTGGCTCAGCAACAATCACCTGTTCAATTCTAACCTGCAGAATAAAGAAATACAAGCGTCCTTCAGGTCATACATTCCAAAAGCCAACCTCTGCAATTTTATATGCAATAATGCCTGATTTTTGAAAAATAAATTTAACCAGAAATAAATTTAACAAGAGAATGTCCAATTAACTATAACATTCTGCTTGAACTAAAGTGCTTCTTGGCTGCCAAGCCCCTGGGTAGAAAACAAGCAGGTGTATGTACTATTTAAAAAAACCAAAACAAAACAAGCTCCCCTCCCCCCCCCCATTTCCCTATAGATTTTTGTTGCAACTTGTTATTGAAAATTTCAATTTAAAATAATGAGATCATTTGATGGATTAATACCAGTACATACTGGAATTCTCCCCAGCACTGAACAGCAAGAACAGCTGCAAAGCTGCAAAATCCCTGAACTACAATAGTTGAGCATTATCATCGTGAGCAATTCAGAACATCCAAAGTATTAGGTATTTTACCCAAAAGACAAAATTTCACCTGGATTAATCTCTCCTTCACTTAAAGGAGAGATTATATACCAGCTATCAGTATGTAATTAGATACATTTGTAACTTAGGACCAGCTATGTTGACTGTTTATCTCAACCAGGAGATAACTGGCAACACAGACCAAACAGTGCTGACTTTCTTTACACTTGGACAGTTGATGTCTTGTCTCCATGGTACACACAGTCCCAATCCACTCATAAAAGGCTGTCCCAGGGTCAATCTTTGGGCAGTCATGAAGCAGTGACAGACAGTGACTTATCACTGCACTGTTCTCCCACGTGCCTGTGTGTGAAAGGGCTACACACAGATCACCAGCCACACCACCCGCTCTCCCAAGTTATTCGTCTGCTGTTCAATGAAGCACGATGTGCAGCAGCGCCTTCTTGTCAGAGCCAGCTGCAGGGAGAATTAACTAAGATTATGCTTCCTCAATCCTCTCCATCTGCATCTAAGTCAGAGACCAAAACCAAAGAATAATTGTTGACTCTTACTTGCAAAGCTCAATGCACAATTTTAATTTCAACACCTAGGTGAACTTTGCTCTTCAATGCATATGTATATACAGAGGTATAGATTACAAATACCTGTCTCCAATGTTGCATAAAAGGTCATTTGGGCATGGATACTGAGTATAGTCTAGGTGTCCAGCAAAAGAGAATAAGAAAGGCGGGGAAAAAGAGGAAAATCAAAATATTGATTAAAAAAAAAGCAATAACTAAAAAGAAAGAGAAGAATTAAGAAATAGAAAAAGACAGAATAGGCAGAAGGAGAGGAAAAAAAAAACCCAAAAGATTTTAGGGTTAGGAAACAAAAATGAGAATTAAAAAAACAAAGCAGGAAAAGAAGCATTGCTGCTTCCCATACAGAAGTCTTCACTGCACAGGAGAACCAAAATTTGCAAGTGACTAAACCTAACCTGCTCAGGGAAGTCCCGGACTTACAGGTCTTACTGTTGCCTAATTCTAAGTGTCCTGTAGTCAGCTGACCATGAAAGATTATCTGAAGTCTATGTAAGGCATCAAAAACATTTTGTTAGTTTTGACCTCATCTTAAGTGCTATGGAAAAGATGAGAACCTCAATTTAAATATTTTTAGGGTCATCCTACTTCCATTTGAAATGACAGGCCTGTGGTAAGATCTACCACTAGTGAGTACTCAAGATTCACTTGGATGCCTAAAACTCAAACCAACTATCAGTAAGAAACATGGACAATTTATACTGCATATAAGCATAATCCTTCTTCAAAAGTAAGGCAACTGTATCATCTTGTACATTCACATGGAAAGGCATAAATCAGTAAGAAAATTCTACATCATTCTGTAAGTATTTAAAAGTGCTTGTGGAAATTCTATGACTAGACTTTTATCAGGCTATTTTATACTTCAGCATCAACTCAAACCAAAGTGACAGGTTTGCAAATATCAGCAGAAATCCACTAGAAAAACAGTATACTGTGGTGCCATACGACTACAACAAAGAGTGTTTTCCCTGAGCTTAATGCAGTTATTTTTCTTATTGTGCACAATCTTCAGAAAGAATGATGTATTGTAGGAAAATAGACTCAGTTTGGACTAGTCTAAGATACAGAATACAATGGGAAGTCTTTAATTGTTCTTTTAGGTTTTTTTCATTTTTATTAGCACAGTAACTATCTACTGACAATGTTTTGGGGGTCATTTCTACAGACAACAGAAGCGCGTAAGCGTAAAGAGTTTGGCCATCAACATGGGAGGTATTCTGTCTAAAACTGTACAAATCTTAAGTACTCAAATCAAGACCAAAACTCCCTCTGACTTAGACAAAGGTTTGATTCTATCCCCAATTACTTTGTTGGAATGCACAGAAATACTGAACTCACACATCAGCATTCAGTATTAACAGAACTACAGCATGCAAGAACACAGAAAGCTATGATAATTGTTTGTTTGTCTAATGTGACAGGTGTTTTTCAACGGGTCAAAACCTAAAGGCTGTGAAGGATGATCATAAATATACAGCAACAAGCACAAACTGAAACACAGAAGGTTCTGTCTAAACACCAGGAAACACTTTTTTACTGTAAGGGTGACCAAGCACTGGCACAAGTTGCTCAGAGAGGCTGTAGAGTCTCCATCCTTGTAGATATTCAAAAGCTGTCTGGATACAGTCCTGGGCAACTGGCTCTAGGTGGCCCTGCTGGAGTAGCCGGTTTGGACCAGATGACCTCCACAGGTCCCCGCCAACCTCAACCCTTCTGTGATTCCATGATACTCTGGCATTTGCTCGATTTTTACCTCTCTTCAGACCTTCTCTCTTTCTTAACAGGAACTTATGTATAGTATTCAGAACCTACCTGTTAACTAGTCGAGACTAAGTATTTGGCAACTGGACACAGCTGTTATAGCTACAGCATCCTAAGAGAAAGTTATTATAACTGTATTTAGTACACTAGATTTTACTTTAAAAACACTTGGATTTATACGCTATATGGAACTAACATAGGCAATTATTGGTATCAGCTTCATCACCTTGATTATTTTATTTTGTGCTTACATGAAGAACATCCAATAAATAAGGCAGTCATTCATTTGATGGATCATTATTAATGATTTCTATCAAATGGGTCCCCCTAAACTAAGGCTCTATCTTGAAAAGACACAACTCTGGAGGGATGTGACAGAAATACAGCAAATCAGGGCAGCATAAAGATGAAAAGTAGGAAACAATTTTTCATGGTCCCTTTCAATACAAGACCTACAGTTATTAAACTAAACAAAACCAAAAGGAGGTGGCTTTTCACACAGCACAGTTAAACTGTGCACTTCCCTCCTGCAGGATATGTTGTGAATACCAACATTTTATATCAACTTGACATACCAACATTTTATATCAACTTGACATATTCAAGCAAGAAAAATCTACCGAGGTCGATTAATACAAAGATAGTAGCTATGGCTTACTAAGTCCTTAGTATATCCACAAACAGGTGAGGAAATGATTCTGCAGAAGTATCATGACACAACTGCACAATCTGTACACTCTTCCCTAAGCATATGCTAATGGTTACCATGAAAAACAGGGTAGTAAGTTAAATTGATTTTTCATTTGACCCACTACAGCCATTCCTATATTCTTACCCCAAAGCTCAATTTTTGTACATAAGCACTCCTGAACTTTAGGAAAAGTAAAATAAAATCAAGATATAGATTTAGTATCCTAGTATCTCTCACTATATGGCTATTTAAACCAGATATCTATGTACTATGGAATTTTTAATTTTGAAGGGGTTTAGGATTCTCAAAGTTGAGAATCTAACTCTTAACCAAGGGTGATGAAAATACTTTGTAGAGATGGGGAGAGAGGTTCTGGAAAAACATGACAGAACAATTTTTATATTTAGAATGCTAAGGAAAACAAAATACCTCACCTTCAGAGGCCTGCAGACACCTTCTGTGATGTGCCCAACTACTTCTTGAATATTTTCTTCCACACCTACAGTTAATGCAAACACATGCTAAGATTATGCAAATATAATTCTCTTTTCTTCAAGACTGTAAAACAAACAAACAAATGTAGGAGCTACTCCTCCATAAAAAGCATTACGAACTGCATGTTCTCTTCTCCACAAGACTAGTTTACACCTCCACTGAACTTCAAATCCAGCCATTAAGAAATAGCTGCATGACAAAACAGAGTCCTGGAGAGTCATTACCTTATGCTATGCAATTGCTTCCTAGGAGAACATAGTGCCTGGGGATTTGAGGGAGAAGGAGCGAGAGGAAGAATAAATGGTCTAGCAAGAAACTGTCACAGTAAGACTCAGTATCAGCACTTCATGAAACTAAACGGGAAAAAAAAAAAAAAAAAAGGCCACTGAGATGCTCCAGGAGCAACAGTACATACCGTTTTGAAAGGCCTGAACCGTAAATACACGTCTGTCAGTGTTTGGTACTGACATACTCATGGCATTGTTACAAATTAAATCACATATGTACCTCCACACTGCCGTGTGCTGCAGCATTAGCAAATGCTTCCTCCCCAGCAGCAACTGAAACTCATCTTTCACAGAACTATATACAAAAGAGAATATTGCCCTATCTTACGGAACACAAATGAATTGTTGCATGGCAACCGGTACTGTCATAAATCAATCAAACTGAAAGCAACAGATCTTCAAGCTCTCACTTCAGTAACAACTCAGAATAGATTTATGGAGACAGCAATACTTTAATTCTAATTTAAAACTTGTCAACAGGAGTTCATCTTCAGATGGGACCCATGCAATGAACAGTAAACAAACTGACTGTGACATGTGATAGAAATCAGGTGACCTGAAGCTATATTTTGCAGATCTTATTTCAGACTAAAAGAGATTGCCTCTGAGAGTAAAAATTACAAAAGATCAGAGATCTGTGCCAATGTCTCTTAACACCAAGATACATAAAAAGCCACATAAGCAGAAACAACTAAATTCAGTGTGGTGGCTGTAAGAATTTCAGCATACTAAATTGGTAAGATAATAAAAATAAGTTTATATATTTGAGTACTGATATCAAGGAAGAAAGCAAGATTACAAACCACAAGATGTATGGTCTGTTATGTAATGGCTAGCTCCCAGATACACCCTAACAATTTACACATTTTTTTTTAGTAGGAACAGTCACACTTTTCAACTAAATTCAGTGTGGTGGCTGTAAGAATTTCAGCATACTAAATTGGTAAGATAATAAAAATAAGTTTATATATTTGAGTACTGATATCAAGGAAGAAAGCAAGATTACAAACCACAAGATGTATGGTCTGTTATGTAATGGCTAGCTCCCAGATACACCCTAACAATTTACACATTTTTTTTTAGTAGGAACAGTCACACTTTTACTGTTCATCAATGTAACAAGCACCTAGCACATATTTGCAATAGTATATCTAGACCAGATTGACTTAACAACAAGTTCTTGGGTATGAAAATTTTAGCTGCAAAAATATACAAGTTCAAATACCAAAGGACATGGAATTACAATCTTGACATATCGCATGCTTTTGCCTTCACATCTATTTTCATGTCCAATTAGAATATTTTAGATTCAGCAAAGAGTAAAAAGAAATCTTCCAGCACAATGGGTTACATAACTGTTGCAAGTATTAGTACGTCACACTGACATAAAAGAATTATGGAATTAACAATTCTTAGAGACCCATCACTTTTGGAAAATAGTTCATTACTGAAGACACACTTCTGGCTGCCTGCTATGCCACATGTTTTTCTCTGTGTATCCTCCTATAAGGGAGGGATCTTTCTTGGACTTCATCTGGCTTCTGCTCTCCAGCTGGGTTCCTGTAACTCCATGAAAAATAGGTTTCTACTGCTTCTCTTAAACAGAAGGCCTGCAATTCTCCCTTCCTTTCAAGTGCAAAGTCTCTGTAAGACTGGAAGGCTCCTGTTAGCAGAATACCTAAGCTCCAAAGAAACCAGGTGGTTTATGCTTGGCCAGTACATTGCAAAATAGCTAAACTTTTCTGAATGTGTTTTCAGTGCCTCAAATTTTAATAGCATTTTTGATCAGATTAATTTTGAACAGTTAACATTTGCAAGCTTAACATTTTAAAACTTTTTAAAAGCTATCCTTGAACACTTGATTATGGGCTACATAGTTTGTTGTCTTTAAAGGCTTTTTTTGTTTGGTTTTTTTTTTTTTTTTTTTTTTAAAGGCTTTTTTTGTTTGGTTTTTTTTTTTTTGTAAGAGAAGGGAAGTTTTTGTGTAGCTGCGATTCACCGTGTTCTCCACAGTCCTGAAATTACACAGAGCTTATAGGAGAATTTAAGCAGAAATCTGAACTCAGAACAGAGACGCTTGAACTAAAATAATAAAAACAGTTCCATCTGCAAAAAGCTACTCAAGTTGAAATTAAAGTTACAACATTTGACTGATCTATTATAGAGAAAGATCCATCTCACCTAACTTTAGACCCCCAGTTAGGTGTCTTATCTATACTAGTTGCTTGGGCTCCCTCTATAGGGAATGGAAAAAACCCCAAACAGTTGTGATTGAAGTCTGCAGAAATGCCTACATTAGATTTAACTTCTGTTGGGAAGATTTGCCCTCTGGAAATGCAAATCTCTGTCATTATCTCTAACTGCAAATAAACAAGATGTCCACTTTTTAAGGGGTAAGTGAAATTAACTCAATCTCTACTGTAGCCTGCACAACGAGACAACTGAAGACTGTATGGTAGTACAGGGAATTCAACTTGAATCTCTCAGTACCATAGACACTGTACTCACTGATTAGCTACTACCAACTCACGATCTGTATTTATATAAAGCATATAATCTCAAGGTACTTCATAAGGCTGCACTGCCCATAAATGGTTCTTGTTAAACCCAGTGGTATCCCATTAAGTACTGTTTTGTCTTACAGATCTTACTGCATAACCATCCTTGTCATCAAAGAAATTTCCCAAAGATGCACAGGAATAGTTAACGGACAGCATCTCCCAGGCTTTGTTGGTCCCAGTATGAAGCTAAGAATCCCTCTTTACATTTCTTGAAAACTGCACAACAGCGATGGCAAACCCATTCCTGGAGAGCTTAGGAAAACGTATTTTTGCTTCAGACAGAAATACTGAACCTTTTGTTTATACTAGTCTCTTGGGGAAAAAGTTTTGGCTCGTGATTTTTTTGGAAATTTCTTCCCCAAAACATTTATATTCTCTGTATTCTCAAATAGTTTATTCTGATCTATGGCTGCACTGCTCTAAACATATCTGAGTATGTGGTCATAGCATCTCAGCCTGACTTCCTGACAAAAGGCCACGGGATTTAGAGCACCGCACAAAGAGGTGGGAGAATTTCGGAACAGAATGCAGGCCTGGGCAGCAGCAGTAGCACAATCAACAGCAGAACTAGATACAGTAACATTCTCCATGTGGCCAGGTTTTCCTGAAGGACTTTCCAATTATAGCAGAAGGATCAGATAGTCATCTTTGAAGAATTGCCATGTCTTTTTCTCTACCATACAACCATCATGAGGCCTGCTTTCCTGTTCCCCTGAGATACTGTCAGTAAACAATATTAAATTAACTTCTATAGTACACTGTAACTGTAGTTAAAAAACGACAACGTTTCTTTGATTTGATTTACAACAGTTCCTAAACAGCCTCCTTGCTCATATACTGTTAGTAGGAAAGCCAATTAATACTTCCAGCAGTAAGGAAAATGCGAATGCATACTACCTTTAAATCCCAGACTGGAACTCAATTAAGACATACAGTCTGAAGAGCTCACCAGATACAGATCAAATGTCAGTTCTTACACCGAGTTTGTTACAACTGAGTACACATGCTTAATTTGTTAAACAAGCCTTTGGCTGAAGCTACGGAGGCAAATCATACTGCAGCTTCTACAGGACAAAGGTCTTAAAAGTATAGGTCCAAGGTACTTAAAAGAGAGCAAAGGGGCTGAAGAATAAGCATGAGAATCTGTAGTTCTGTTAATGAAGGAGAGCTTTGATATTAAAAAGCTTCATGTGTCTACGAGCAGCCTACTTTGACCTCCGTAAACCTATAATGATAATTTACTTGACAGAAGAAAACTCCAGTTTACTTGTAGCATAGAAGGAACAGAATTGTAGGAAGAAGGAATTATATTTTTAAAATCTACTAAATAAATGACCAACATGTAACAGCAATCCTTAACATATCAATAAGCAACCCTATGAAAATGTTTTCAGAGAAGTATGTATTCATATACATTAGAGACAATTTTTGAACTCTCAAATGCAGTCTAAAATGTCCCTTTGTAAATTTAGTGTACATCTATTATAAGCACAGTAAAACTAAAAGAGTGCATTTTGAAATACTCTTCTTCATTAAGGGCTTTCTTCTGGCAAAACACAACCACCAGCTATTTTGAAATTATATCCAGGAAAATCTAAGCTCAGACTCTCATAACTGAAGCCCAGCCTACGAAATTAATCACACTTTTTGACTTATCACAGACTTAGCTTCTATAACGTCCCAATTTATGTTTTAAAATCTAGTACTACCTTGAATAGTTACAAGCTTTAACATAGCTTCTAGGTGTTCTTTTTCAGAAGCTGTAGCTTGATGCAACCAGGCCAGCATGTCTCCTACGTACCTAAATAAAGACAGAAATTTCTGTGTAAATCAGCAGTTTATGGTATCAGGGATTCAAAGTGCCAACAGGCAAAAGAAGGATTATTTCGTATACATTCTCACTAGTACTGTACCTCAGAGGATCGTGGGAGTGCATTTCAATAGGGCGAGGGGTACCCCCCAGACCTCCTCTAGTAAGAGCATCTATAAAGCCACGGACTACAGCACTCCTCCTAGCTGTTCCAAACTCATCCAAAGTGTACCTGTTATTGAAACATGAAAATGGGTAAAACAAAACAGTTCGCCTCATCACAGTTTATTACCTCAACTTTACAGTTAATACGAGTAACCATTTTTATAGTTCTAGAAATCTTGCATTAATGCTTCTACTATGAAGTGTTCAAAACCTTCTGATTTTCTTGACTCCTCTAAACACATACTGAAGATAACTTTTCTTTGACCCTCCCCGTTCCCTTACCCCACACAAATAAATAAATAAATGAAAAATTAGCTTTTCCATTTTTGTACATATAAGCATGTATTGATAGGTCTAGGACTCCTGTTCACATGTGGTCCAGTTGACTGACAGAAGTAGCGATTTATTGCATTGCAACACAAGGCTTTCTCCTAGGCCACCACATGATTAGTAGCAAAAAAGTTATTATAATTTGATAGTTCTTTACTGGTTTTAATTAAATGAGCCTTAGTTACATATTTAGTGGATGGACAATTACAGCCCAGAGTGCATACTCTCAAATGGCTTGCTGGTAGTAGAGGAGGTACCAAGAACATACACACGGCTCATTTTTGGAGCAGACTACCTTCCTGTTCCGGCTGAAGCACGACAGCAAGTGAAGAATGGGAAATGAACACTGCTAACATCCCTGATACATCTGCTTAGAAACAAGATTTTTGCAAGCCACGGAACACTTCTATTTTTTTGAAAACGTGAATTTAAGCATTCTGAACAAAACACGTAAATTACAAAGGAGAAAAAGAAAAAACCGACAGTTTATTTTTCCAATATAATTGATGAAATGCCAAAGACTAAGCATGGTGTCACTTACCAATGACACCCAGCAGCTGAACAGATACAAAAATAATAATAATAAAAAGCATGTTACTCACTGACTGAAGTTAAATGAATACTGCATTCACAATTAAACAGATGCGGAGAACAAAATACAAAAGAAAATAATATACTGTTTCAATATGTTCCAAGTTAAGTTCAATTAGATTTCTATTATGCTATAAAAAGTCCAAGGGATCCTTCAGTTTTGCTCTTTTCTATCTACATTAGTATTTGAGAGTGGGGGGAAAAAGCACACTGAAGAATCCTGAAATTTCTGTTTAAATCTTTTTCTTCATACACTGCACTTGTTAACTCAGAGAGTAAATATCTGCAATTTAAAAAAAAAAAAGGCTAATGAAAAGAGTCTTTAATAAATTACTATTTACAAAAATTATGCAATTAAAAGTGGGAGAGATCTGGGATCTGCTGACTACCTACAGTCCAGGAGTAGCAGCATTGCAGTGAAAAATCTCAAGTGTTTGTAGAAACCAGCTAAACTCCACCCCCCCGTCCAATAAACAGCTACATAATAGATCATTAAAAATACAGCAGCAAAACCGATCTTGTGATCTTGTTATTAGTTTAGAAAACAGCATTTAATAATTATAATTTTGTTTTAAAAAGAAAACTACTAATTTTCCTTTTGCTCTCAGTAGAACAGGGTATAACAATGACAAAATCCTGAATCTTAAAAAATTCAGTAATAAGTATTATTTACACTAGAAACACAGTATTTGCTACTATGTTATTACACGTACTCACATGAGGGGAAGAAAACAGTATTTGAATTCTTTCCAACCCAGCTTCAATTTTGTAAAAACCCAGTAAAGTAATGATCACTGGGGGGAGAGGAAGGACGTGGAGAAAAAGCTCTGAAAATCAAAGTGGATGATGGAAGAGGAACACTGCTTTGAGCTATGACTCCATGTATTTTCTATGAAACAGTTTTCAATTTTTCTGTTAGAACCAGAAAGTGAAAACCAAACTGAAATGTTTATTTCAGATCCCTACTGGCTGCAGTTCCCAAAAGTCCATCTACGGTGCAATCTTTCTGCCACCTTAATTTAACAAGACATAAAACTACAAATTCTTGTTTTCTTATATTGACTTGTTTCTAAGCTCCTGCCCTTCTCCATCTTACTCACTTTCACCCAATCAAATCACAATCTTTATCAGATGCAAGGGCAGTGATTTGGAGGAAAAGTGTTCAGTTCACACAGCAGTGCTTATACGCAGACAACCGACAACAATTTAAAATTATTTTCTTGTATGACGTAATTTTTACATTTTGAACTCAGCAGTTTCATAGAATCATAGAATGTCCTGAGTTGGAAGGGACCCACATGGATCATCGAGTCCAACTCCTGTCCCTGCACAGGACAACCCCAAAATTCACACCATGTGTCTGAGGGCATAATGTTTAGTTTGTTATGTACTAAAGGTATACAAAAGTTTTTGGAAGGGAATAAACTAAATCTTGAGGTTTAAAATGTAAAGCATCAGTACTGCAATTTTGACAATACTGCTGTAGCAAGTAGTTAAGCATGATAATCTACAATGAGACACACATGGCTGCATCTTCTACAGTAATGTTTACTTTTGCCTTTTTGGCAGAAGAAAAGTCCTACCTACCAGGTTCTACCTTTGGTAATACTAGTACTGCTGTTTGTGAGAGAGATGTCTTTTGCAGATTCATTTTAAACTGGCCAGCTGTTGGTTTATACAGAATATGGATTTTTTTTTTTCCCATAAATGTTAAGGAAGCAAACAAATGGTTTTATGACATTTGAAACTAACATAATTTAACAAAATATTTATTACAGAAAATATAAAGAATACAGAAAATATAAAGATCTATAAAGAATCCTATAAAATGTTGTGTACACAGTTGTGACTGATCCTTTGCAGCTGCGAAAGAGGACCTAGAGGAGACAACGCAAGAAAGGACTGCAATCCCCAGCTATGGCCCAATGTACTGCAGTGCACCACATGCAATAGCTGGGGAGGTCGAGCAACACCATCTCTCCCTCAAATTAACTAGCAGAACTGACTGAGCATGTTGATATGTGCACTCTCATACTGACAGAATTTTTAAGGTCCGCTTGCACTATGCATTTTCCCTGTGAGTTGCTCCACAGAGATTAACAGTGTCAAATACCCCCACCTTTGCACATTTGACACTCTTAAAGACAAAACTAGCCTTTGAAAGACTGCCTTGTACTCTGCTGTCCTGGATGCCTGTGGCTAAAAGTAATTTGCAATAGTTGCAAAATGTGATGAATGCATTTTTCAAAAAAGCCTAAAAACCAAAGAAGTGTGAGTACCACTTTTTCAGGTATGGCCACCCCAATAAAAACAGTGCTTACAGTGCCACCTCGTGGTCAAGTTGTCTCTGCTAACTACCATTTTATTTACGTTAAGCAGGCCCTTCAGCAAATTCTGAACAAGAACTAAAGAGTAGTATATAAGTACCCCTACGCTTTAGAGGCCCATATGTAATAGATTGCTCTTAACAGATTATTGTACAACTCATAATGGAAGACATTGTTACTCTCAGGAGCACTTCAGTAATAGCTAATTAGCCTTTATCAATTTTTTACTTTGGGAATTTAAATGAGACAATCACATGCTTTGGACAGCATTTTCTTCAAAAACACCCTACAAGAGCAGCAGAAATTCACAATTCATTAAGATTAAAATAAAAATGGCCTGACATTTTACTTTAATTAGTGTGCTGGTTTTGGCTGGGATAGAGTTAATTTTCTTCATAGTAGCTAGTATGGGGCCATGTTTTGGATTTGTGCTGAAAACAGCACTGATAACACAGGGATGTTTCAGTTATTGCTGAGCAGTGCTTACACAGAGTCAAGGCCTTTTCTGCTTCTCACACCACCCCACCAGCCAGTAGGCTGGGGGTGCACTAGAAGCTGGGAGGGGACACAGCTGGGACAGCTGACCCCAACTGACCAAAGGGATATTCCATATCATATGACCTCATGCTCAGCATATAAAGCTGGGGGAAGAAGGAGGAAGGGGGGGACATTCGTAATGATGGCATTTGTCTTCCCAAGTAACCGTTATGTGTGATGGAGCCCTGCTTTCCTGGAGATGGCTGACCACCTGCCTGCCAATGGGAAGTAGTGGATGAATTCCTTCTTTTGCTTTGCTTTGCTTGCATGCGCACATGGCTTTTGCTTTACCTATTAAACTGTCTTTATCTCAACCACAAGTTTTCTCACTTTTACTCTTCTGATTCTCTCCCCCATCCCACCAGGGGGGAGCGAGCGAGCAGCTGTGTGGGGCTTAGCTGGGGTTAAACCACAACAATTAGAAACCAGTAAGTTGGAAAAAGTCCAATGACATTTACTGTACCATAATTATGTCAAAACGACTTCTGAAATTTAAAGAGGTTGAAATATGCTTATTTTGTTTTGTTGGGGTTTTTTTTGGGGGGTGGGGTGGGGTTTGGTTTGGTTTGTGGTTTGGTTTTTTTGGGGGGTTTTTTTGGTGTTTGTTTTTTTTTTTTAAATCTGACAAGACTAAATACCCACCATCCTTGGCACTGTAATTCATGCCCATTTTTAAATCTCATAGGCTGGAAATACTAATTTCTGTTTGAGATAATCATGAACATTTACTTACTTATACAGGACAGGTCTGTCTTGTAAGGCTTCCATGGCTTGAGCAAGAACTGGAGAAACGTCACACGATTCTTGTGTCAAAGTCCTGCATTCATCTATAAAATAGCAATACAGATAAAAGTGCATTCTTTACACTGTAATATCTTTTATAACAAGCTGTCAAACAAGAAAATTACTCAAAAACTCAAAGGTTTTTAATTTTGAATTGAAGCCTTCAGAATATGCTACCTGGCCTAGTTTGTGTTAATGTAATTAACTTCCCCCATAACAGTAGTCCGCTGTAAAATGGATGTCCATCACAAATCTCAACAATAACAAAAATGAAAGGAAGCTTAGTATCTGGTTGTGCCCATGTACAAATGTTAAATCATTCAATCATCAGAATCCTGTCAAGCCCCTTTATAACTGTTTACAACATTCCAGGTAAACTACTAAGAAAAAAGCAAGCAAGTATTTAAGCGAGCTGTGGGTTTGGGGTTTTTTTTTTGTTTTGGGTTTTTTTTTACTTTAATCATATTCACTATTTAAACTTGTATATTGTATGCAAGAATGTGGAAATCATATAAACTAAATCAAACACTGGCATAAAAATGATGAATTTTCATTAGGGTGAAACCACAACCATTATTTGAGGCTTCAGCATTCACTGAAGAAAAGCTAGCAAATATAATATTGTATTGCAGCAGCTTTTTTTCACAAATCTTCCTGTCAACGTCTTGGAAGAAAAAAGAAGTAATACAAAAGCATCTACATTTTACACTATCAAGACCTTACATCAAACACTGACGCCTGGATCTCGAGAACATATGCGAGAAAATAATCAACTACCACCATTTAAAAGAACATTATGATAAAATAAGGCGCTTTTTTCTCCTTTTTTAAAGGTAATAAGCCACTCATCACACTAAACTAGATGTTACTACCAAATTGTCAAAAACAAGAATTTCCCTGTGACCTGCAAGAAAACGAAATGCAATACACTGAATGATTTGTTCAGACTATCAAACTCTACAGTTGGTTGTTCTCTGTGGAAAACCATCTGAAAATACAAATAAATAATACAGTTTTACAAACAGAGATTAGATATGCCCAAAAAAGGAGAGAATCTCCAATTAAATATTTGGTTCACAAAAGCTAGCTTTTAGACGAACCCTTCGCTAAGAAGGAAACCCAAAGCCTTGTTAATAAATCTTGGAAAGGGTTTTTGCTGAGTTCAATTCTCATCAAGGAATTAAAGGAATCATCATAACAATATTCATAAACATAAAAACATTCTTAGTCCTACTTTGAGTCCATCTGTAAAGTCGTTCATAAGATGTCTCTTGCAGTAAAGCCATCTGTTCCATAATTTCCAAGCTACAAGACAAAAAGATTTTATTTGCAAATACTATTTTAGGTAGTACTAGCAAAGGCACACACAGATCAAATAAAACATAAAATTATTAAAATTATGCAAATTTAGAAATAGGTTACTATTCTTTGTTTTTATGTGAAATACTCTGTAGTCATATGAAGTAAAGAACGAGACCTTGCTGTAACTTCTGCTTTTAACAAGTAAACGGTATCTTGCACTCAATTAAGTAGCGCTCACCCCGCCCTTTGCTGATTTGTGCGGAGGAGAATCTTGACATCATCATGAATTTGCTTCACTCTTCCCAAAGCCTTGAAAAAATCCTAAAGGAAATAAAAAAAAAAAAAAAAAAAAGCAGTGTTTAAAAGCAGTAACTTCTCATTCAAATCTCTAGCACTCTATACTCCCAATTTCAATTCCGTATTTAAGTTCCTTGCAGGTCTGTGTTCCAAGTGCTGCTTTTAAAGTACAAGCCCCGCCTCTGTCACCTCTCACCTTTCATTCCACCTTAAGAATGTTAGGATTTTTTTCTTTCCCATTGCATCACGCCCTTCTTCCACAAAAAAAAAAAAAAAATTAATAGCAGCAAAGATGTGTTTTTAACCTGTCTTTTATGTAGCATGTGTGTGTTTTACATTTATTACTTAACACCTGGGGGAGATTTTGAGGACATTACTATGCATTCCATCATCTTCTCACCATTCATGTTAGCAACTAAAGAGTAAACTGAAAGGTTATAAAGTACAATGATTACAGGTTGATATTTTTTGTTTTCATATAATGGAGTAACAATTTCTAAGAAAAAACAAACATTTGCAATAGACTAGACCAAGGTTTTCCAGGACAATCTTTCCCCCCTGAATAACTCAGCAGCAGCAGCAAAATAAAAAAAAACCCTAGAAGACATGGACATATGGCCAAAAAGGTTATTTTGTTACTGGTTTAGAGAGCAAATGGAAATTCACTAACATTTTCAAACACGTCTTACTATGAAGTCATCTTTCAAACATCACAGAGGAGACCAGCAATTCAGATATAACTGTTTTTTGTATCTTTTGTGACTTGAACACAGTTTGCCTCAGGAAAGTAGAGTTTCATTCTGGCTCAAGTCACATAAAAATATACATACCAGGACACTGATTTAACCTACTGCCTTGCATTAACTGTGTTGAAGATCATGTTTAGAAAAACCCAAATCACTCTTCCTTCAGGAAAAAAAAAACCACATTAAAAAATTGCCAAAACAGAAATCTAACTAAAAATGTTTTAAGCATGCTGGTTGATTCTGTTATAGGGGAAAGCACACACACGATTTTACTGAAGTCTGCCATTTCAGTAGCACAACTATGATTATATCTCAGTTACTTCTGCACATTTTTTAGACAGATAAAAGTATCAAAAGCACTAATCCTTCTTCCGCTGCGAACCAAGCACTGAATAAATGGCACAGCATTGCTGCCATTGTTCCCTGCAACATGTGCTTTTTAGAAACCTGAATGATCTTTCACGGTAATAGTTGGTACAAAAGCATACAGCAATTACTCAAGTGCACAATCATTTAACACATTCCATTTATGCTTTGATTAGCACTGTTTATGGTTATCTGTTCCATGTCTTTAATAATGCTTTAACTGCAAACAGGATGCCTGTGGAAACAAGATAGGGTGTCTCAGCAGGTAGTCTACATTTAAGTGAAGGTTTCTATGCAACTACAATAATAAAAATCTATTAAGTGTACTCAATTCTCTCATTATTCAGTTTGCTTTTACTGCAAACTTTTACTTTTACTCTTATTCAAACCACAAACATATTCAAAAACTTGTTTTGGAAGGTGATTAAAAGTGAATCAGCACCTAATATCTTCATCAACCAAATAATAATGAGGGAAAGTCTCAGCTTATATTGTTTCAAGCCACTGAATACCTATATACATGCACACGCAAAATGCACACACACATGCACAAGGGTAGTACTATATATTACTGAAGAGCTGCAGATTTCTCATTTGCTTTGAGTGTGATGAAGTTTTAAAACATCTTCACTGAAAATTCAGACTTCATAAACGTCTTTTTTAAGTGTAGAACCACATGACGGCTCATTTGCCCCTTAAACGCATTACACAAACTAGAATTGAATGTTGATTTTCTTTCTTGTTACTTGAATCTTTCATCACACATTTCAAACTCATCAGAAATTCACCGTTCTGTTAAAACATACATTCCTCCATAAAAAATTAAATTACAAACTGATAATAAGTTCTCGTGTACAATTCAGCTAGGACACTTCTACATTTTAGTTCAGGGTAAAGCTTTTAATGTTCATTGAGCTACCTCAGTAATTGGCTCATCTTTCGTGCCTCGAAGGAGGTTCATTTCATCTGGTGTCAGCTGGAATTTTGCTATGAACGCGTCTGCAACTTGTGCTTTCATTTCTAGTCTCTGACTGTAATAAAACAAAGTGAAGAGGACATAACCTTTTTACACGTATCTCAGATTTATTTTGCATACTCATACTTTCGGAAATATAATTAGCATTACAAATAGGTGTTATTAAACTCTAATAGTACATTCTTGCCATCAAACACTTGAATTGCATCTTCACATACAATTTTCTATTAAGCTTACATAGGTTACTGAGTAAAGACAATATAAAGGTAAGTTGCCGCATTTGAAAACTAGTAAGTTCTTTAAAAAAAATATTCCTTTAGCATTTGTATCACAAGTTATCTAATCCAGATACTTTGTGCTTGAACAGTTGTAATGCTTACAGTTATTTCCTTTCAAATTCATCAAAGAAAGAATGGGGTTTCAGCTCATGTTTTCAGAGAGACACAAAAAGCTGTAGCTTGTAGAAAATGATCATTAGATTAATCTACTTTTCTGTAGAACAGATCAATTTCTTTTTAACAACATACAGTTGGGATACAAATTTACTAATCTCACAAGCAATCAAAATGTAACGGCTAATTCTCTTGTTCATTACCCTTCCTGAAATAAACACAGCAGGGATGTAATATGCAAACGCCATCTCGTGGGCAGCATCTTTTTGCACACGTTTTGTCACACACCTTATAACCACAAAAGCACCCAAATTAATATAGTTTTATTCCACAGGAAGGGACTCGAATTCCTGTAGCAACAGAAAAATTACTCGAACTGTGGTTTGAGCACACAGCATTCCAGGAAATAAAGACTACTTTTTCAGGATATTGAGAAGACACTATTTAGTTATTTGTAGAAGAACAAGGCTCAATCACTTTAAGACCGTTTCAGCTTCCAATGTAATTACTGCAACATAAATACACTGTTATTATAGGGTGGTAAGACAGGCAAGTACACTTCTGATGCTGACTGCAATAACTAAATTTCCTTGCAAGATCAAAGCTTGAAAAGTAAGCTTTCACTTAATTATTTACCACTTCTCTACTACCGAACTAGTGCATTCAGCTGTAAGAAGCACGGAAAACTGGCTTCCCTTCTATAGACATGGATGGCCTTCCCAGCCTGCAGCTCCACAAACTCTTTTAGAGATCAGATGAAATGTTTCACAATTGTCAGTGCTCTATTGTACTGAACAGTGAGAAGGAAGGGAACATAAAATCCAACAGTGTTTTAACAGTAAAATTTATGAAAATCAAAGGGGAAAACAACCCAGTATTTGTAAGTTACACAGAAGACACCTAAGCAAAAAGGAAAACCAAAACCTCATATGCTTTAATACCACATCTTTAATTGGTAAGTCAGGTTTCCCCAGGGTCCTATGCAGGTGTGGCTGTTTTGCCTTTACATTGACACCTTTGCAATGCTTAAAATCCAACTGTCTATTTAGTTTTCTCTAAGTAAACTCTACAATTGCAAATTCAGGGTCGCCATGAAGCTGAACCTTTCTCAGGGAAGGAACAAGAGTGACGGAGGATAATTTTGGCCAACTAAACAGGCAATGACAGCGGAATGCATCCTTGAAAAATTATACCACTTTCCAAGCAATCTGGTTGTAGCTCACTGCAAGTGAGGAAGAACAGGGAAGAAGTCTAAAAAGGGAGGGCTCAAGAGTGCATACGCAGCTTGGAAACAAGAAAATGCAGGTACAGGAAGAAAGGAAAGGTATTTGGAAGAGAGGAAAGAGACTGAGAAGCAGCATAATGGTTTGGTAAGGAGGTGGAGTCAGTTTTCTAGCACAAGGAACGGGGCATGGGTAGAGAGGGAGATATAGGAGAGAACGGAAAGTACCAAAAGGCTCTGGGGCAGAGAGGGGAGACGTGTGAGGTGATGGGTCTGAAGGGGTTGAAGTTGCTCCATCTCCTCTTTGAATAGCTTTACCTACATCTCTCATATCGCGGTGAGGACACGCAAGACTATCTTCAAACCTAAACAGACCTGGCACCGTTTTCCAGCCCCACTGATGTGCTTTTCTGACACAGAAAGTGTGGTAGACCTCAACACAGTGGAAGGAGAATGGAAGAATACCATTTTGAACACATTCAGTAAATTTTCAGCAGGAAGATTAGGCGATAAAATCCAAAGAGAGGAAGCCATGGTGTAACATCAGCTGGAGACAGAGGAAAAAATATGAAGAGAAGCTGTGTACAAAACATACTCCCAAGAATTAACAGACAGGAGGACACTAATAAAAGAGTATTTTTAATTAAATATTAGGCTTGTGAGAGATTTTCTTATGATAACTACATCATTCTCACAACACAGATGAAAGATGGATCAGGTCTGCTCTGTAGTAATATATTCCATCATCATTGCAACAATGCCTGAGCCATGCTGCTTAGGCTGCGTCAGCCATCCCTGCTCATCTCTGCCCTGTACTGCCCTTTCCACTGTGCCAGAACCGTTGTTTACACTATCACGTAGTGAATCACATCAGGGAACAAATCTGGCAGGAAAAAAACAAAAGGGGTTTTTTTGAGGTTTGTTTTTTTTTCAGGGGGTGAAGGTTATATGTATTCTCTAATTCAGTTTACCACAGGCCTGTACTAAGGGACTGGGGGGTCCTAAGTTCTGTACAGGCACACCCCGTGCACTAAGGGGTGTGCGAGCACAGCAAGCTGCCAGAGGCAAGGGGGCAATGACTACGTAGTTCACTGCTGCTATGAAACTGCCTATGAAAACTACACTTCAGAACTCTTCTGGGGTGTAAGAAGTGGTTACTTCAATAGTCGGTTACAACAAATAATAATAATAACAAAAAATATTAGGACCCTCCCCTCCCAAGCCCCCCAAAAACCTAGAGGCATATGACATAGCTACTCAAATTGAAAATCAGGCAAGGACACTTAAAATTTCACCCAATGATGGTGTTTTCAACAGCGCATTCCTGTTCCACACCATTGTGCTGAGGAAGTCTAATCCATCAACGTCACCATCACTGGATTTGGTTTAAACAACAATGTCATTTAGTGAATTAACTTTATTTAATAGTTGTTCCGAGTGTCTCTTCTTGTGATGGAAATCTCAATTTGATATAAAACCACAAAGCTGAAAAGACTTACACTGGATTATCCCTCCCTTTAGGGAGAAGAAGGAAGATAGGAAAGAGACCAGAGAAAGCAAATGCAAGGTCTTCTTTGGTTTCAACTGAAACAGGATGTCCCATAAACACAGGAGCAGATGAGGTGTTGAGAAACTCTTCTGTTCTTTGAACCTGTGCATCTCCTGAGTGCAAAAACTTTTAAGTGTTCTTACAGAAGATCTCCATTTACTATTACCTCCTGTTCTTCAGATTTTTTGAATGTACACTTTCATCAAACTGGGGGCAGGGGGAAATCTGATTTTAAGAAGTGCAGGCGTAACAGTTTTTTTCAGTTGCTTTGCAGATTTGTTGGAACTAGGGTTGTAGGCTTTCAAAGAACAAGGACCAGAGTCAGGAACCGTACAAACAGCATGCTTCTTAGTCTGCACTGGAATTCTGTGCGCTCTTCACTCCTGGGGTTATAAAAATGAACGATGGCAGACGACTTCACTACTCAATCTCTCTCCTCCTGCAAGTCCTCACTCTGCACTGTCCTCCCTCCGTTCCTTTCTTGCTGCTACAGAGAACAAGGCTCAATCAAACACCGTGCTTTAAAGCCATTCCCATCCCTGGCTCTGTCTTTGGCTACCCCTGCTGTAACGGCTCACTGACCCACTCTGCACACTCCCAATAACTAACTTTTACACAACAAAGTCAATATATTAACTGTAGCATACTGGCAAGTTAGAAGTTCCACAACATACACACAAACTAACAGCCTCAAGGTGGCAGCAATGTTTCATCTGTCTTTCTCAAGACAGGGATTCGGAAGTGGTGAGAAACATCTATCCTAAACCTAAAAGCGTGCGTCTGAATTTTGATAAAGATATTTCTTTTCATCTCTTTACAAAGCACATGGAATTTCAACAAGCTACTCAGTTTCAAAACCCAGGTTAGCCACCTCTGTTTACGCTGGCTACCAAAGTTGCCTTGGTTATGAATCTGCACGAGAAAGGATCCTGTATCCTAGATGATGGATCAGGAACAAAACACGTAAGTGCTACGTACCATTGACTTTTATCTGGCAGTATACAGTATTAATGAGACCAATACATTCGGATAGGTATTTAATTTT
>WAAD01008412.1:31949-56369 GCA_013389945.1 Fregata magnificens
ACTATTTTATTTCACACTACATGGTTCTACTAAGTTGTGATAAGTCTCAATTTTAAGGAGAGAAGAGGAAAAAAGAAAACCGTAGTTCCTATGTTAAACAGATTCCATAACTTAAATAATGTGAAGGAAAACTGTTCTGCTTCTAATGTACAGTACAATTATTTTAACTAGTCTTTACAGAGAAAACAAACTCAGAACAAGCAACCTAATTGACCAAAGAAATGCACCAACTCTGACACATTCAGGAATATAAAAATCCATTTGTATTAATGGAAGATTACTTTTTTAATTTGTTACCTAAGTAACACATTCTATTTAGCATTTATGCCAAATTGGGTCTAAAGTTCACATGCTAAGTTACAAGAAAAACAACGCTGCAAAGAAACAACCTGAGAATGCAGAAGTTTTAACGTAAATCTGAGATGAACATCTTATTTTCTACTCCAACTATTTAACCAAGTGTCTTAAATTACACATTTTACCAACACAGGAAGTCCCAAATAGCTCATCAGGACTACCTGCAGGATACTGCAGATGGCCCACTATACCTTCAAACCACAAATTTGAGAGACTAGGATGACCAACAAGGAATTCAGATAAGAAACTTAGGAAATTGAAAATCATCTTGAACTACATCTAATTATATAGGTGATAATACAATGCAAAAACTACTTAGTACAATAAACCTAGCACCTGCACAGAACCACTGAGACAGCCACCCCTTTGCAAGTACCACCGAAGAGAAAGAATACATGCAAGGATGAAAGCATGAAGAAGCTTTCTTACTTAAAACGTTCATCCTCATACTCAAATTCCTGTGGCCACTCTGCATCTTCAGGAAACTCTATTCTTCACTGCTATCGTGCAGTTCTTGATTAAAAAAAAGAAAAAAACACTACACAGGTTCAAATGCCACATAGGGAAAAATTTCTGAATAGATATTTAGGTTTGCAAGGTCAAAAAATGTTGCAATCTAAGAAAATAGTTCACTTATTATTTCAATCTTTCCTTTATTTGCTTTGTATAACTAGGGCAATAAAGTCACAACTCCAATTAAAAAGACTTTGACTATTGACTTTTCTTTCCCTGGTTTTGAAGCGAACATTCTGTTCTTTTAATTGCAGTTTGCTTTAGACTTTATACTAACTGTAACACCTTTTGACAAAATTTACTTTCCACAAGAACTGACCAGGCACGAAGAGGGTCTACTCAAGCCAAAGTTTCCACCTGTCATTTACTGAAAACAGTCTTAAGACTATTACAGAAAGACAACTAGACATCTTAGATCAAAGCCAGAGCTAACATGTGTTCTTAGAAAAAGAAGGGAAGAAAAAGCTGTGAAATACTAACTTATTATTTGCCTAAGTAACTTCCTATCTTCATCATATTATCTGAGTGAAGACAGTAGCCCATTTTCCCTAAAATTTCAGTGAAATACAAAACCCAGATATTTTTAAAAAGGTAAATCCCTGATTACCATAAATGCATGAAATGCATCTGAAAGTTTACTGTCTCCCTTCAGTTTTAGAACATTGAATCAAATCATAACATTTTCCTCCTACAAGAAAATGGTCAGCTAAAGTAAATCAGAAAAATGCTAAGCATAATATAAGACCTTTTTTTGACCAACAGCTAGTACAGCAAATCATTTACTGCAAATCAAAATAATTTCTGAAGTTATTTTTTAAAAATGGCTAAAAAGCATGAAAACAGATGAGGATTTAATGTAGTTCTCTGTGAGAAGGGCAGAGGTAAAATAACCTTAAGGACAGCGTAAACAACTGGTTCAGCAAAATGACTGAATGTATTAACTCTGCTATTACAAAATGTTCAGTAACTATCATTGTGAAAAAGAAGAACATAACTAACCTGAAAAGGAAGAACATAACTGATTTTATTTTTCAGGGTAATGTTTAAAAGCATACCATTCCTCAGCACTGATTTAAGAATTTAACTCAAATTCTGTGGTACATAAAATGGATTTTGTTTTTTTTAAAACATATGTTGATGTTAAATTAAAAAATTACACAGAAAATTCTGCTATATTGGTGCTATTCGAATACAAATTCCCATTATCCTAGACTTCAAGAAACTTCTACCTAACTCATGTTTTTTTGTGAAATCCCTATCATAAAATGAACAGCTGGCAGGACCACAGAGAGTAGAAACAGAAATTTGAGGTTGATGAAATCTGAAGACTCCTGTAACTTTCGTAGTAAGAAAAGAGACATCTTTCTACAGGAAGAACTCTAAAAACCAATATACTCAGCAATTACTGCCTTGCTCTAGACTGATTGTTCTTGCTTTACAGTCACTGTTTCAATTGCCTTCTTTTTGAACGGGTCCAGCTTTCACCCCTGCATTTTAACCAGATAGTGTTTTAGGACAACCCTCAGAAGGCAGAGAAAGCATGCCCTCCCAGTTGCACCATTTACTCCTGTGTTGGCTAAGAAATATCACCTGTTAAGTTGAAGGAATGAGCAAGTTAAGACTTGTATTTTGTCTGACTGCAGGCAAGATTCCAGCTTTTCAAGAAACCGCTAACATTTGGTAGCCAATGCCTCCTCATGTGCCTGATGGAAACCAAAGTGATACATCAGAACAGTCATTTAACGAGTCAAAAGAAAAGATGACTCAAATGTCCCACACAGAACAAAACAACCTTTCCATTGTAGCTTTTGCTTAAATTTTTCCTAAGTTTAACCAGAAAAAAGTTAACTTTGTTAATAAATGGCACTATGAATCTTCCATAACCATCATATTGTAAGATCAGAAGTATTGTTTGGCTTCTGCTAGTGGATACTTCATGGTATACTTACAAAACAACCTTTCAAAAGGTAACTTTTTCCTACGTGTGCACTCTAAGGTCAGACCCTTAGAAGGACAGGCTATTTCCTAAACCTTTTTTCTTCCTCACACCAGGGGGATGTTCTGTCTCTTAAAGGAATTAGCAGAAAGTCTTTTAAGTAAACTATTGTGCCAGTAAGCACTATATTGTAGAAATACTGATGTACAGTCTGCGTAATCTCCTTTAATGGAAATTAAGGCCAATTAGACATACATCACTTAGGATTGGTCTTGGTATCTTCCATTCTGCTTCAGAACAAGGAATCAAAGCAGCTTTCCTTTTCTTGAGAATACGGACAACAGATGACCACTTCTCTGTCCTACCACTTCACATACTCGTATTTAAAATAACAAATTTTCTAAGACCTCACTTCTGCTCACTTACTTAAACCGTGACTTTGCCAAATCCTTCGTTTTATAGCAACCAGTATTGTATTTTATGCAGTTATTCTACATTCAACTTAAAATATGTACAGATTACACACTAACCTCACATTCAGACTCTCATAGAACATAATCCGCTTCCTACTGAAAACCACAACATGAACCTACTGATTTTGAAAGTGCACCCAGAGCTATCCAAAGTCATAATTTCTACTAGAAACTTATCACTGGAAATAATTATTTCTAATCTCTAGTGAACTGTATATAATTTTCAGAAGAAAGCTCATAAAGCTAGGAGATTCATTCTTCTACACTGACAAAGGCTAAAGCTGTAAAAACAGATGCCCTAGCCATAAAAACGATAAAGATTACTTGAATCTGTCATAGGCTATTATCCCCTTCCCATCAATAAAAATACTGAAAAGAACAAAATACAAATCTTTTCTTCGACAAGAGGCTGGAGAACCAAGGGAAAAATGGTATATGTTAGGCTCATTAAACAGCACTTATGTATTTCACAGTTAGCTTTCAATATGGCAAAGTAGGTTATAATCCAACTTTCTGTTCCTACATACAGTCCCTGAACAAGAGAGTGATTTCCAATAGATATGAAGCATTAACAACAAGAAGCCTGTGAAACTAACGAGACACTGAGTAGGTCCATATCTGTTATAAAAC
Source organism: Fregata magnificens (assembly GCA_013389945.1). Lineage (NCBI taxonomy): Eukaryota > Metazoa > Chordata > Aves > Suliformes > Fregatidae > Fregata > Fregata magnificens. Next base: position 35,859 of record WAAD01008412.1, read on the forward strand.
AATATAACTCACATTATCAACTGACACTAGGTAAAGCACATCCATATACAGCATGCTTTACCACTATAACTGATTCTCTTCCCTAAAAGGTCAAGTTTTGTGACAAGTACTAACCCATGTTCTTACCTTTTTGTGTCCTCTAGTAATAAACTAAGAGTTCAGTATTTTTATTCCAGTTGAGCTACAAACACAGATAGTGTTAAAAACAACATAAGCCAAAGTCATTACTCAAAAATAAGAGTGGCAGAACCAGATCTAAAAAATTGCATCAGCATTGTCATGTCTTCAAGAAATAAGCAAAGTGGTATACATACTTTTCTGCTTGGAGTTTGGTGGTTTTTACTATCAAGTCCTGTGTTTGTTCCTTTGCTGCCTAGAATACAATTAGAATTGTTAAGTATGTGAAACAAACACAAACATATAAAATGTATTACACAACCTTTAAAATATTTAATACTTTTGAAACTTTCTGACTATAAGCAGATTAAAGAGCATACTCTTCGAGACAAAGAGCCTTCTTGAAATAAGTATTCATTAACTCTCCCTGTTTTCAGGCATGAAAAAATAAATGAACATCCTTATCCATATATATTTTCATCTTTATATACATTTATATTCAAACACGGTTAATTTTTATTTAATACAAAAACATTAAGATAAATATTAGGAATAGTTCTGGTTGTTTTGTTTGTCCATCAACTGTAAATTGCTCCCTGTTACAAAATGAAAAATGAAACAAGTTCCTTTGGATGCTGAACTGCCCAGTACCAGCGTCCACCCAGCCATTTTAGACAACATGAATACAGCTGTCAGTGCTGGTCTTGGCAAGTTTAGCTCTACAGTCCAAGCAGCTTACAGGGCTGTAAGGACCACGTGCAATGCACTTAAGAAGTCCATCACAGCCCTACACGTTCAGCGACGACAACGCAAGGGAATCCACGCAGAAACAACTCTGCTACAGACAACAGCTGCATGACTAAAGGGATTGCTGCAACTGAAGTTAAAGAGTTCAGAAACTTATCCCTCAGCAAGAGGATAAAAGACATCCGGAATTGCCAGTTTCCCACTGGACACCACCAGTGATCTTTTAGGCAGAAAAATAAGAAGATTTAACAAAAAAAGAAAATCCCGATGTCAAAATGCATTCAGTATGGAATAACATTGCAAGTGAAGAAGGGGAAAGAGCTATATTCTGTGTGAATAATTTCAAGATTGTAATGGGTTTAAATTACTGCGTTTGCCAAAATGAAGATGCCAGTCTTGAAACCTGTGAGAAGCCTAATGCAAGTGTATACACACACTGATTCATTTCACCCTTTCTATCCGCCACTCTATGTTAGTTACAATGGAAAAGCAGTCAAGGTACAGGAACACTTCAAAAGGTGAAAGAAGGACTGCAACCACTCAAGTACAACTTCAGCCATCAGAGAGAACCTGAGCTGTTCCATGAATACAGATAGCGGGCACCGCTGTGGTGCCAGTTGCTGAATTTTCTAAAGGAAGCTATTATGGACTAGCATGCAAATGTAATAAAAACTCAACAGAATTTACTGAACATTTAGTAGTTCAAAAATAATTTAAGATATCTTTAAGCTTTTTATATCTTACATAAATAATAATATTTAGATTTCTTGATGTATTTGTATTTTAAACTTTTTTTTAATAATATTGATTTTCAGTGCTTCAGCCTAACAAAAAAAGACTATTACAACAAAAGACTGGACCTGAACTATTCAGTATGGAAATCTACTAATTCCAGACTTTCCCCCCACCTTCCTTCAGAGTTGCAGATTTTAATAAACCAAAAAGACAGAAGAAGAAATTTGCTTCCTTTCCAGTACTTTCTGGACAGAGGTACTAATTGCCAAGAAGAATGCTAACAGTAGGACAGCAGAAAGGAAGGAAAAGCAGTTTTTCTGGATCTACCTAGATATATCAGGAAGCCAGTTTTTATTTATATGCAGATACTGTTATTATTGTATGTATGTCATGTAAGAGCTTACATCTAAGCAAAACAAGGTAACTGGCAGAAAAGAGTCAGACATGCCAGAAAAATCAGAAAGTTGATATTTGATGTTTCTTGCAGACCCAAACCAGAAATATTTTTCTCTTCCTCCCCACCTCAGTGTACTAATTAAAACTTTCATTATCCTTCAACGCCGCTTTATTCCATTCCAGCACTTGCCGCCTTCTCTCCCTTTCAGCCACTGCATTTATCAAGTCACTGTCCTGAAATCAGAGCTGACAGTATCCACTTATTTGGATTGGATGGTATTATAAACTTACAGAATAAAAAAGGTAAAAAGCTTTTTGGCTTATCAATATATAGTCCCTTTCATATCTTGTATTTGTTCTGCTCTCTTAGCACACTTTTCTGCCTCATATGCTACAGATCCTCCTCTTTATGTCTTCTGTTTGCTCTACTTAGTTCATTTTTGTCTTCTTATTCAGCTTGAGCACATGCTTGCAAGTCTTCATGTCCTATTACAGATAAAATACCAGAGTATTTGACAACTGAGTGCTAGTTCATGGGCTTATTAACTTACTTTACATTCATACAGACAAAGAAAACATGGGCTGAATTGAGACAAGTTATGAGTTCTACAGGGGTCTAGAGAAAAGCTCCTGTGGGGCACAGAACAAAACTACCTGCTGACTTTAATAGGAAAAGAAATCACTGCAGGGTGGCTCTACTCCGGGGGAGGAAAAAAAAAAAATAAAAAAAAATCACAGATAATAGTTACACTTCGTGATCTAAAGACAGAAAAGAGCAAAAATCTGCATGGACACTTGACTCATTTCCACATCTAAGAGTTTAATCAAACAGTTCCTGAACTGCACTAGGGAATACATCCACATTAACAGTGTTCAAAGATATCCGAGTCCTCCGAGGTGCATTACCCATTGCCTTCCAAAGCTGAAAATTAAGTACTGCAGTAGGCTACACTGTACTCTCACACTTTTTGGAACAAGTTCATCAACCTACAAGTATTCGTATGGGAATGACATACGATGACTATGAAACCTATTCACCTAAGTAAGGGGACATCTAATGTCCATACCCACACATTAGGAGGGGAAAAAGCAACTGTTTTCACAGGACTTTTTAATGAAGGATTCTCATTCACACACTATAACTTATGTGCTATATCCAGAACAGATTTGGTTTGGCAAAACATCTACACTTCAGCATCCATAACCCTTTTAAACACATCACTGTGTTGAATATTGAACTTGTACACTAAAACCAAGCCAGATTTAGTAACGCATTATAAAGCACAACTTTTTCTTCCCCCTAGAATATTATGGATTCAGGATTAATAGGAAACAGAATTGGTTTTGTTGCGCATCAGCATTCTGAGACAATATGAAACAAAACCAATAGAATACAGATGGCACACTAGATTTTTCTCCCTCTTTGGATTACAAGATACTTTCTTATGAATATACTTGAGGTATTTATATGAACTCACAATTCAACAGATGTAGTCACTGCAAAAGGCACACAAATTTTAAACGGAAATACACAAACGTAATTAACCCTTTAATCTCACACATATCCAATCTAATAAAATATTTTTCTCTCCACTCACATACAAATGGATATCACATTGCTATTCTCAAAATAAGTACATTGCTGCATTCTGAATTGCAATTTGGAAGAAATTAAAATTACTTCCTCAATTTCTAAACAAGTAAAAAGAAATATATTAATATCCTAAAGTAACATAAAATGCATACTATGGAAACATCTTGGTGTCGCTGTTAATCCTTCAAAATAATCATTTATCCTTTTAAAACAAAGTAGTCGCACCTCAGAAGGAAACATATACAAAGCACATCTATTTATATATTACCTTCAAACGACTGGACATATCTTCACAGCAGCTGCTCATCGCTTGCACATCTTCATTTATACTCTCAAGCTCCTAAATAAGTTCAAATAACAGTAACTGTGTTTTAAATCAGAAATGCCATGCCTAGGCCCAGCTTCATGCCACCAAAACGAGATGCCCAAGTTACAAGAAACATAGTTGCTCTAGGCTCCCTGTTAATCAATGGAGAGATCGCACCTCTAAAGATCAACGTTCACTTGGGATTTTTATCTGTTTGAAACATCACCTCTCCCTGCGCAGGATTTTCATCAAACGAAACAAATGATGAAACAATTTTACTGTAAAAGTATATTTGTCCTGGAAAGTCAAAATCTCTCTTAATCCTTTTTTCTTTTTTAAACCTTTAAATTATATAGCAGTACACTTGCAAGACAGCTAGTCACACTGTAAAAATGCTACCTCTTTAACTTGCTTGAATATGTGGACAAATTCTTCATTTATGGCTAAGCTTCGCCGTTCAATGTCTCCACGCAAGTTTCTTCGGGTGCGCAAACTGTTTTCGACAAAAAAGGTTGAGAGCGCCTTGAGTGCTTCCAGCATTTCCTGGAAAATAAAAAAGACCTTAACTTTCCGCACAGTTACAAAGAAGCAGATTACATAGTCTGTAACCATCCCAAGCTCATGGTCTTATAAAAAAAAAAAAACAACCACCTACTACACGGTTTTAGAGAAAAAACTACCTAAACACACTCCAGATCAGTTGGTAAATAACTAAAATAATTGCTGCGTCTTTCTTCTTCTCATATGTTGTAACACACAATTTTGCCTACTATTTTAGAATAGCTTTACTCAGTAAGATTACATACGGTTAAAGCATGACCAACCCATAGCTAGAAAACATTTAAATAAGAAAAAGCTTGAGAAATGCCCTCCGAGCTGAGCAATACAAACCTCCCTACGATTTGAAGGGACCAAAGAGGCGCGTGGCATGTCACTGGAGAAGCAAAAATGAATTTTATTTTTAATTAACGCTGCCAACGTCAGCTTGCGACTCCGCAGCGGAACTGAGGGTATGACAGGGCTCGCTTCCCAATTTCGGAGCCTATCGGGGCTCGCAGCTCCTGACGGCTCATCCGGCCGATTCCCCGCAGGGCGCTCCCCGCCGGGCAGGCCCCGGCCCCGAGGCCCGGCCCGGNCAGCGCCGCGGCGGCGGACCGGCTCCGGCGGAAACGCGCTCCCGAGGCTTTGGTTCCGGCCCGGCGCAGGCCCGCGGCGGTTGGTTGTGGGACCTGGACGCTTGGTACCTGGCACAGGTGCCACTCAGGGGAATAAATAAAGGATTTTGGGTTGCTGATAAGAAAGAGGGCTCACTTCCTGAGGTCGGATAGCCCTATTTATTTCATGAAATAAATGCTTTAGTTATGAGCATAACTGAAAAGGAAAAATAAACGGACTCTCTGTTGTATAAGCTAATAGCAATGATGGTAAAAGCGTGTCAATATGAGGAGGGTGTCTTGTTTTGACTATGCGTGTACTGACACAGAGGTTTTACCCCTGAGGTCTCCTCACGGTTCCAGAGCAGCAGAGTGGCCTCTCCGCCGCAGAGCAAAGGAGATGTGGCTTTGCGAGCCGGGGCCGCGGCGGGATCCATGTCCCCTGCGGCGGCGGCAGCAGGCTTCGCTCCCCTGGACAGCCCGCACAGGGACCCTCCGCCATGCCGCTTTGGTGGTATGGGTCAAACACCTGCAGGAGCCCGGCTGCGCGCCCCGCTCTCATGCTGCAGCCATGACACGTCCCGTGGCAAGCGCCGAGGTGCAATGAAGGGATTTCTGTGAGCTTTTCCAAAGGACAAAAGGCAGGTACGCAGATGAAGGTAAGATGCCATGGAAAGCAGGTGACTATATAAAGTACACAGCTGTTATTTAAGAAGACAAGGGTCCCACCAGGGCATTAGCTCGGCAAACAACAGTGCCTTGCGTATGCAATTGAAAGTCTGTTTCCAGTTGTCTGATGGTGTATGGATCAAAAAGCAGAGACTCACGTGGTAGCATAACTCCTCAGGGGTTTGGGGACTTCACATTGCTCCCCTGTAGGCTCTTCCTGAAAAGAACTGCAAGCGAATCGAGTAGCCTTTGCCTTTATGCCCGCGGTGGAGCACTGAACTTCTGAATGCTTTAATTCACTTACTGTTTTTCTTTTAGTTTGAGCCATTTATCTCAAGAGAAAATTATATGACCAGGGCCCCAGCCCTGAAATCGTAGTGTGATGGGGACAGTGATAGGATATTTTTCTATTTAATTTTTATTTTTTGTTTATTTCCTCATATAGATCCTCTACATAAAAGGCCAGCTTTTCTGAACAACCTGTGCAGTCCCTCGTTTCTACTCTTGGCTAGTCAGCAAGCAGGTTTTCAAGTATTTCCAGACACCTCATTTGCCATCTTAGTTTCTGTTCCTCCACCCTATTTCACTGATGTTATCACCTCCTAGGTGCCCTTTACTTCTGACTAAGCTTCCAGGAGCCAGGATCTCCCTTCTCCGTGTCAGAAGAGATAAAAAAACCACCATGCAGTCATCACAGGTGTGAGCAATTGGTATTTAAGCATGTCAAGAAAATCCTATTAGTAGAAAGATCCCCTCCCAACTATAAATTGGATGTTGTTAGCATTTTGAACATCTCAAATGGTGTTAACCTGTTGGATGAGTTGACAGAGTGAAGGCACACCTTGAAGTCAGAAAGACTTGAACATCTGAACCACAAATGTCAGATAAGTCAAGACCATTGCCAAGTCTCGTCCAGCAAGTTATACCACAAACATATGAGGAGCCACAAAGATTTTCCTCTATCAGTTGGTACATGCATTTTCTTTTGAAGCATCCAGTTCTGCTTTCCAATGCTCCTTCATGGGTGTGCGTTTTTCAAGAATGTGTTTCATGAGCTAGAATGCTTCTAGCTAACGTAACACATGGGGCTGGCAGGTACCAACAGGATTTTGAAACAGCATGTGCTTATCTGTGCACGTGTTATCCTGGGAAAATGAGAAGAAATAATCGAGGGAGCACTTTCTAATCTCCCACGACTGAAAGAATTATTTGTATGAGGACACCAGGGCTTATCTTTTTTTGTTCTTTTAGGAATATTAGATGCAGACACAAAAAAAATCCTTTCTTTTTCCAGTATGGATAATATTTGCAGGCTAGATTTTTTCTTAGAACAGTTTTTTTTTTTAAACAAAAATGCAAATGTGGTTGTGCAATGAGATCACCATCTAAAACTCAGCTGCTGTGCCACGGCTTGTATGTGTCATGAAGGTGGGTTTGATGGGACATTCTTACCAGTTTGGTTGTCCACCAGCAAAGGTTGTCCTGTTAAGTCAACTGGATGTACATTGTGGGACAAAACAATTGGGAGTTTGTGATCCATAGCTGCCAGAAGGGTCTTTGATTCCAAATATCAGTTTCTGTGTATCAGTGGAAGACAGTTTGTGTAGTGTGTATAATTTACTCAAGCATAAGTTCCCTTACAAAAGCTAGATACGGCAGTAAAACTACAGATGTCAGCAAAGAAATGCCTGGTACATGGTGTTTTCTGTTGATTTTCTTATCTCAGTTCCTTATTATGTTTGGTTTTGATTGTTTTTCCCCAGGAATAGACAGCAAAATAACTGTTATCACTATGCAGCTGGTGAAAGTGTTCACAGAAAGCACATTTGGTACACTACAAACAGGACCACAGTTTAGCCTGCAGAACAAGGAGTGTGTGGTCTGTGGAATGCCACCTGCCATCTAAGTAGCCCAAGCTAATAATACAGTTGTATTTTGAAATGCTTGGAGGTGCATGTACATTTTGAAGGGAAAGACAAAAAGGTTTGCAGTAGTCACCTGATTCTGTTCCTCAAAAAGCTAAGAATAAAACTCCAGTGGATGAATAGGTTGACTGGGGTCAAAGACGTGACTGGAACTAGTATTTCCCTACCCTGTGGCAAAAGAAGAGTGATAAAGCAGGACATAAAGGAAATGTTTTCTTAAATACAGAGAAGGAGGAATAGCCCTTGCTATGGGTGTTGTCATAGGCAAATGAGTGTGAGAAAGGAGGATTTTTGTGATGAAGGAAGAAGAAAATGTAAAAATACATTAAAAGTAGAACAATAGAAGAGACTGAGGAAGGAAGAGGAAGGAAGGAAGGAAGAATAGACTAATGCAGAGCTTGCCTCAGTATGATGCACAGAGGACATAGGAACAGGAAAAATTATGAAGTCAGGGAGGTGAAAGGTCATATAACAAATGCCCATAATCAGTTGTATTTTCTTACAGTGTAATAGATAAAAAGAATTTGACAATGCTACTGTTACGTACAGTTTACAGGCCCTGATGCTTTCAGATGCAGTGAAGAAGAGCCTCTGAAGGAAGCTGGCTATAGTAACTTGCTGCTCAGCTACGCCATCCCTGGGAAACTGATAATAGCCCTTTATGCTGCAGCCCCGATAGAAGATCCGGTGAGTGGAACTTGGCTCTGCCAGGCTCTCCACTGCACACAACATACCCCAAAAGAAATCCATCACTGCCTTATGTTCTTCACTAGTTCTCTGCCATCAAATTATTCATCAGCTTTCTCCAGCATTCTGATGTCATTTTGTGCTGTGGTTGGGCTGAAAATCCAGCTGATAGGCGGCAGCAAAGGAAAATGTTCTGTGTCTTTAAGTCAATTAGAGTTGGATTTTTTTGTTGGTTTATTTTCTGACAGGTTAATATTGTAGATACTTTTCAGCAGACCAAATCAGCCCATTCCTTGAGCTAACAATTTTTCAAAAGCTCAGACAGAGTTGACCCCATTCTGCAAACTAAGGTATGACTCCATGAGTGATTTGGCCAAAGGTCACCCTGACAGCAACCTGTAGTCACGTAGTGAAACCTGTCTGTGTCCCTTGAAGCTCCAGAAGAATGTACAGTTCTGAAGCTTTCGGTTAGCTCGTGCTATCTCACTCGAGGATTTATTGTCATGCCTCACAGTCAGCAGTAGTGCCTATAATATATGTGATGCTGAATCAGCCACCTGGTTGAGGAGCTGTAAAACTCCTGTTTGTTATAACTCACTGAAAAGGTAACACTAGCAGTACGGTATGCACTTTAATGCATACCAAACACATGAAATCTTCCTGTTCGTCTCCTGCTAAAAAAACCCTAACCATTGATTTCAAGGGAAGTACTGTGTCAGCAAAACTAACAGGATTTGGTCTAAATATATTTGGCTCTAGAACTCTACAGAATACAGGACTTCTATAAACTACATGGCCACATCCCCACCAAGGTCAATAGCATTGGTCATGGTGCTGCCACTCACTTCAGTGGGGGCCCATATTTCACCTAGAAAAGAAGAAACAAATGGCTTAGATGGTGGAGCCAGGAGAACTACTATCTGCTTGTGGCTGACTAGCTGCATCACTTTAGTGACACTGTGTCTCTGTGGCAGAGGTATAAAGCTTATCTTCCTTTGCACATGCCTCTTGGTATGCTGATGAGACCTGTAATATAGCGGATCACTGTTAGCATGATAACAACAATATAGCAATGAAGGGGAATATTTTTGCCAAAAAAAAAGTGGATGTAGGACATGACTAATACATGATATAATGCTAATGGTGAATGCCAGACCTGCTATTCTTTCTCTTCAAGCGATGACTGCCTGTGTCCTGCTGGCAAAAAGTCTCTGGAATGTGTTCTGTTTTATAGATTAAATAAAAGTAACCCAAACAACAGAACAAAAAATACAACTATTCACCATCAGGCAAAGAAACAGCACACTTCACTATGTCCTGATCTCAGCTGAGGTCAGTCTCTAGCAAAGAAAATCTAGGGAATGATACCTAAATTTCTGGGTGGTGCCTTCACATCAGCCGATCAACACAAGGCCATTTATGGGATCATGACATGGCCATGACATGGATCATGTGAAGCCAAGTGTAGATCTAATAAATCATGGGAATGATGGCATTAGAAAAAATGCCTTTTGAGTAAGCACATGAGCAGCACAAGTTTTAACACAGACCATAAGTGCTGCAAACTTGGCAGAGTTCCCTTTTTCAACAGCTACTCCAGCTGCTGTATTTTAATCCAGACGTGTGGGTCAAATGTCCATGTCTTACAGATCTCAGTCTAATCTCTTAGTTTTTTCTTCCCTTGACTTTTCTGGCATGTTTCCTGTGAACAGACTGTTCATTGCGATCCCTTAATGGAAATTCAGACCACTGCCTTAAGCCCCCACAGCTAGTGATGAACCATAACTTTTCATCACTGAAATGCCTGCATAGCTTAGGCAATTCTTGTTTTCCCCAGAACCCAACCATTATGGTCGCCTTGTGTTTACAGTTCAAGTCACTGGAGACACGTGATAAATGTAGCATATATTGCTGTCATTCAGGATTCATACAGGATTCCCATATACTGTTACTCTGCTTGGCAGGACAAGAGATGCCTAAACATAGACACAGTAATAAAATGTATAATGAAGTGCATTTTTGCAGCCTTTTCCATCTCATTTTCTCTATTGCATTGATTTGCTGGTCTCTGTTTTGGAGCCTATTTGTTTTTGGCAAAGCTCCCTTTTAAAGTTATCATAGAATCATAGAATGGTTTGGGTTGGAAGGGACATTAAAGACCATCTAGTTCCACCCCCCCTGCCATGGGCAGGGACACCTTCCACTGGACCAGGTTGCTCAAAGCCCCATCCAACCTGGCCTTGAACACTTCCAGGGATGGGGCATCCGCAACTTCTCTGGGCAACCTGTTCCAGTGCCTCACCACCCTCATAGTGAAGAATTTCTTCCTTATATCTAATCTAAATCTACCCTCTTTCAGTTTAAAGCCATTACCCGTTGTTCTATCACTACATGCCCTTGTAAAAAGTCTCTCTCCAGCTTTCTTGTAGGCCCCCTTCAGGTACTGGAAGGCTGCTATAAGGTCTCCCCTTGTTGTATAACTTTTGCCCTTCTTTTTGCATCTACCCCCCGACACACTTCTGCCACGCAGGCAGGGAAGTATGACTGGCTTCTCTCAGCACCAGCCAATTTCTTTACCATAGTCACTACCCAAAGTACAGCGTTAATAACTGCTATACTGGATCAGGTAGCTGTTCCTTGGGATGTAATTGCATAAGATGACAGATTTCTAACCTTGCTAACCCAGCAAATCCTGCACAAGCGTTCTCATTGGCACAGGAGGGACAAGAGTATATGGCCAGGGAGATAGGACCTCCCTTTTAAACAGCAGCTGGCAATTTTGTCAGGCAAAAATGAATCTGGAACCATGAGGGAACAAGGAACTCTTGAGGGGACAAGCAATGGTGTGGCATGGGGGCAAGAGTGGGGCAGCTTCACCACAAAATCCATTGTCTTGTGAAACTGCACCTTAGGGATGTTGCTAGTGCAAGTCACATAAAAATATTGACAAACATGGCTATTTTCATAGCAGCATTACAGCATCAACCTAATTTTACAGGTATGGGTGTCATAAACAGGTTTCCTTAGTGCGCCAGGAGTCACACTCTCTGACATCTGTCAGAAGTGAAGCAAAACAACTTCTCAGTAACTCCAATGTGGAACTACCTGGTATATATGGATTTGATTCCCTCTGTAAAGTTGACTCAGAAGTGTCCTCTGGGCTTGCCTCAACCATTCATCTTTGTGTGTCAGCTCATGCAGCCCTTCCAAAGCCTTGGCGAGATGCCATCACCCTCAGAGATGCTGGAGAGCTGCAGTGGATAAAAATAACTTATTACTTAACGGCTGACACTGGTCGCACTCACTGCAGATGAGTTGCAAACAGTTTCTCTGCGGAGATCTGCTCACCTCCAAAAGAAATATGTTTAAGCCTGCAGTTTCTTGCTAAAATTATCTGCCATCCCTTTCTGGTAGTCATTTCTGCCTTCATGGCATTATTACAGGGCTGGCATCCCCATGACTGACACACTGGAAGCCAATAATTATGTCACCAAGGGAAGGCAAAGGTTGTAGGAAGCAACCTTGTTTCTAAACTCCGGCATCTCTGGTGCATATTTATCCATTTGCAATCTGAAATAGTGAGGCTGGAATGAGTCTGGGCAGCTCGGCCAAGAACAGGCAGAGTGGTAGCGACTTAGCCTGTCCCAAGCCCTGTGATGGGCTGCCTGCTTTGAAATGCAGAGGGAAGACAGCTCAGCCTTGCCACACTGAGTGATGCAGCTGTCAGATGGCTGGACAGTACTGATGTCGCACTGAGATTACGTTGGAAGGAAAATGCGTTGTGCATTTTGCTGCTCAGATGAGGGTTTTGCCAATGCAGGAGTTCTGTGTCAGCATCTACTGCAGACGAGTAGGTTCGTTCGGCTGGTGTGCAGCACGGTGTCAACAGCTTTGTGAAGCACTCACATTCCCTGGCAGGAGGGAATTTCCAGCAACCTCCAATTACAGTATTAATTACAAGAGACTATCAAGTTCCCCAGAATAGGCTCCAAGCTTCCTTTTGCATGCAAACTAGCAAGGACTTTCTTGTCCATGCAGGTAGAGCTCTCTTCAGAATATCATCAGCCTGTTCATACATCACCCATCACTGTCAACTTCCTTTAAACAACGACACCTTAAAATGTTGTGCGTGCAGAGCACATGCCTTTCAAAAAGCAAATGTCATGTTGAGTGGACTGCCAATCTGGAGGTTTTGGAAGGATATTTTAATGCTGATTTTGATGATTAGCGGCTTCTTTCTACTTTGGTCCCATACATGGCCTTTTATGTGGTAAAGTCTAGAGTCCTAATGGTATAGGCACAGTAACACCTTAAAGAGAAGCATCAGGTGCCTCAACCAGATTGCAGATTGCAGATTGCAGTGCAAACTGGCAGAAATTAGCAGATTGTCTTCAAGCAATATTTGTGCCTCACTGCGGAAAGCTTATGGCAAGAAATGCCCATGCTGGCATAGAGCTAGGCCTTCCTCTCACTAGTCACAAAGCAGATTATTTTTCTGCTTTACTAGTGATGTGATTGCTGATCCACTGCTGATATAGGGAGCTCTGAATATTAAGTGGCCTGAATCTCTTCTCAGTCTCCTCAACTTAGATACCGGAAGACTTGAAGACAGAATTAAGTACTTGTGGTGGGATACATCTCACCAGTCTTCTACCATCTAAAAATCAGGGGTGATGTCCGTAGCTAACCATCCAGGCCTCCTGCCTATCAGAGGGAGTGAAAGAAAGACACTTTTAGAAGGCAATTCATCCTAAGATTCCTACCTAGTCCTCTCCGCTGGCTGCATAGAAAACTTGTATGATGGACCATTGACTAGACACTTAATTTTTTTTACCCCTAACTGTCTAACTGTGGCTTTTGACTTCTCTGCAAATAATACTAAGACTATGCCCCAGCTTCAGTGCTCTGGAAATGAAATACTGTGTTTCAATGCTGGTGTAAGCCCAGACTCTCCTTATACTCATGGGAAAGGGGGTAAAAAACCCAGGATGTTTGATTTTACAATTAAATAAATAACATGTCTTATTTTCACAGTAAAATGATCCAATTGGTGCCTGTAGGCATGTGACATATCATCCAGATGCATATCATTTTGGGTGACATATCATGGACTTGCCAGTTGCAAAGGTATAACTGCCCAAGGGCTAGTTTAATTTTTGCACCTGAATCAGAAAAAACTTTTAGATTTTCATTCATAAATCAATGGTGCACTGTAGCTCATACCTGCTTCTTCTGTTTCCTCTTCTCTCGTGTCTCCTTCTTTATTCATTTTGTGACCTCCTCTCCCTCTTCCCGTGCAAATCCATCTCTCAGGGGTATGTGTTTCACTCTATCAGAGATGTGCCTACTTGGGATGCATTACTCACCTTCTCAGATACCAATATTAATCCAATTCTCTTTTAGCATGATGAGATTTGGACACAATTTCTATTATCAGTAGCAGAGATACTATGCCAGCACACCACCGCAGGGATATCGGCTTGTGTCTGATTCATTGAAATGAATGGTTGTTTTACTAGAGACTTGAGCGTGAAGAGGAATACATGTGTTGAGCTCCATTCTCCAAAGTGTTGGGCACTGGCTTGAAGATGTGCTTAAGTGCTTGGTGATTCATGGCCAGAGTTTCTGTGTTTTACAAGGCTGAGCCAAAGTTCCTTTCTTTTTTTCAATCACTGAAGTTAACAGAAGCACTCACGGATGGGTATTGCAGCAGAAATTAACTTCAGCTGAAGAAACAAGATGGTTGTGAAGAAAGAGAGAAGACAACTCTCACTATGTCAATCCCAGAGGAAGGACACATTGCCTTCCTGAATTTGGAGGAAGAGAAAAAGAATTAATTCCCTCTTCATCACTGCCTCAGCCCCATTCTGCCTCATTTTCCTCCAGATGGTTAAAGGCTCAAGTGATGGGCAGTTCTTTAATATGCAGAGCTACCACAGGGTCCTCTTTTCACAAACGTGAAAGTGGCTTAGCAAACATCTAGCTTCTCTAAGGACAGCTTATGGTGTATATTTGAGTGAAGGATTTTTTTTTTTTTTAAAATAGTCCTCGGTTTAATGGGTAATTTCCCTTGAAAATGGTAAACTGCAAATTAAATGGCAAAAAGCAATTAATTATTGAAATGATAATTTCCTTGTAAAGGTTAAGAGGTAATATAAATGAAGTTCCTGTGAGCACATTAATGGAATGACTATCTTCCCCCTTATAAGTGGCAACTGTAACGACCTTGCTAATTAGCTTTTTCATTGGGAGAAGGAATATTGAAATATGTAGTTACACGGAAGAAGTACAATCTATGACTAGGTTATTTTGCTACAACCTAATATAGAGGCAACCCTTTTACACGCAGTTAAGAGCTCTTCCCAGAGGATGCAGCTTTTGGTGGAAACAGGAAACCATGCATTTGAATGACATAGGAAGAACAACTTGTAATTCAGAAGGATAACACTGGCCAAAGTCAAAGATTAACACAGACACACAGACCAAGATACACCTCTCTTCAGCTTGCTGCAGCTTCTCTGTGAGCACAAGGCATGGCCAGAACATGATTCAACTCACTGTGACTGAGTAGGTGCCTATCGCTCCCCACGCACAGTGCAGAGCAGGTAGCCTGGGCTCTGCAGTGCAATCTCCGTCTCGGGTACTCCCTGTGCAGTATTTTTAATATGTGGAGGTATAGGTATGTATGCATAACACATAAATGCGTACCCATGTAGGTATATGAATGCTATATATGTACTGGATTTCCTATTGACGAGCCTTTTAGAGAGCTTTAAAAAATTGAGCTCAGTTCTTCCCTCACTGAGAACATGTTTCGGACATTGATACCCTGGAAAGTGGGTACTGTTTGGGTTTCAGCTGACAAGAGTTGGCGTTAAAATTTTTCCGTGCGTGAATCCGTGCGAGATTTCAGAGGTTCCAGCTTCACGGAGTGCCCGAGGTCTGTACGAACCTCCGGGTATGATGGGGAGGAAATGAGCTTCCACTTGTAAAATGAATTGGCCTTTGTCCCCAAGAAGAGGATTTTCAGCTTTCATTTCTAAAAACCCCAGAAATCATTAGCCTCATCCTTGGGAATGTGATCTAATATGGTGACCTAGATGCAAATGATTGCTAGGGCTCGGGGGGCGGGGAGGGAGGCAGCTCAGCTCCAGTTCTGCGGCAAAAGGCTGGGGAGTGGAGCACGACGCTGCCTTGCGTCCCGTTCACAGCTACACGCGGTTTATGCAAACTGTCCCACTAAAGTCACCCATTGCACGTTCTGCAAATGCACCTCAGGAACCTCAAGACAGTGTGGCACAGGGCAGTTAACGAATCCCACAAATTCTGCGGAGAACAAGAGCAAGCTCTGCTCCCTGCCCCCGCTTTTCACGCACACGCCCTTCTCCTCCGTCTGCAGCCCGCATCAAACCCTTCGGGGGGAGAGGCAAGGACTAAACCCGTACCATTTCCACAGGGCCCCCCGGGAGGTGTGAAGCCTCCCTGTGCTTGCAGACCGGCCCGTCCTCCCTTCCCGCTCCCGGCCGCCCAGCGAGTGTCACTGTCGAGCAGCGCAGAGCTCCGCTCCCGCCGCCGCCCTCACGGCCTGGGGACTAGCACGCTTCTGGCCCCGATTTGAAAATGTGACTCGCAACTAAACGCCCATTCCCTAAATGAGGCTTTAAATTAAAAAGAAAAATCTTCTTACGGTTGCACGCGTCGTTAAACGATGTCATTTCTCCGAACGGGCACGCCACAAAGTGCGAGAAAACGCCGTGGCGAGACCTGCTCTGTGTGCGTTCCCCACGTCTTTAACAGCATCTAGGGAAGACAGACAGGTGTTCCCCTGGTAAATAAGATGCCACGATTAAATTATTTGTATTGGGTCTATATGCACAGAAAACAGTCTGCCAGTAGATGAGCATTTCTTACTGGGAAATTGCTCGTTCATCATCCAGACGTTCCTTATTTTTCAAAGTCCACCTGGGAACAGTGGAAATTTAGGACTGAAATTATCCACGTTTTTCCCGAGTTTGTGCAGGACTCAGCCAATTCCCTGTCAAAGGAGGACGGATCTGGGACCTGTCATCCCGGAGCTCCGTCACCTTGGCAGTGTTTGCGAGGGCAGGGCAGGCATTCCTCCCTTCAGCTGTGGGGCTGGTGCAGAATAAACCTCTCTGGCCTCTCCCACAGCCACCAGGCTTGTCAGCAACAGGACACAAAAGAGATAACCAGTAGCTTGATTTGCTGTAGCTACTATTTTAGAGCCTTGCAAAATGCAAACCACCTGGTGGCTTTTATATAATAGATGATAAGTAATAACTTTATAAAGATGAAACAACATAAGGAGGGCTTATGGTGATCAATAAAGGATGCTTCCCTTTTTTGTTTTACATTGACGTGTTATTTGTATGTATGTCCAGAGATTAAAAGACTGATGTTAGCAACAATAGCATTACATCCAGTAAGACAACTGTCCTTTAGAAATGCGTTAAGTTCTGTTCATGAACTGTCAGTAATAGGATTTATAAAATTTACCACCATGAGCACCACCGTAAAAATAAGTACTAATCATAATATAGTATTAGAATGGAAGTGGAGAGAGAATCTTTTGTTTAGAGCTAAGTTTTTAGGCCAGGATTCAGATTTAGATGTGACAGCCCAAAATCTCGGGAGTCTAGTTCCACCCACAATAGAAAACATGCAATGTGTTTGACTTAGAAGAGACTGTATGGCTGTATTAGGATCTAGTGACTTGAATTTGTTTTCTTACCTGCCTCTGTGAAATCTGCAGGTGTTAGTCTTGGGGTTCTCTTTTTCTGCCTGCTCAGTTGATTTTTTTTTTCCCAGCTGCTGCGGACTGGACACAATTTCAGGCAAATATATTAATTATCAGATGATTTCCCTAACACTACTTGTCTGTTTGGTTTTTAGTGACTGTATTTGAATAATTGGGTTGACTTTCTGCTGCTCCCAGTACATAGACTCAAGTCTATTGTTGTGCCTATACCTTTCTTTTTCATTTAAAATCAAGCACCGACATGACCTGAAGATCCAGTTTTGTAAGATGCTCGGAACCATGTCAGTGTGATCACTCTCCTGCGGACCACACAAGAGAAAACCAGATGGAGGCCTGCAAGATAAAAACATCTTGTTTCTTTTTCTTGTCAAAGACTGAAGAATGAGATGGAGGTTCGCTAGCTGCTTCATGTTCCTCAGGGTTTGGGAACATACGTGCTCCCCTCTATGGCATTTTATATGACAGTGGATTTTCCTACAGGATATGCTGTAATGAAAGAGTCTGTGGCCAAGCCTGTGATGTGTATATTAGCCGGGATTGATTTAGGTACAGTGACAGGATTTTCTCTCTTTATTCTGCTGCGCTGATTAGCTCCATCGAGTCTGTAGGGCCCCAGCTGTAACAGCAGCTTAGTCAATGGATCGGGGAGAAGAGAAATGGTAAAATCTGTAAGCATTTTTTCCCATCTCCCTGCTAGCGTAGTTTTCTGACAGCGTATTCACGGGTGTTTGATCCAGTCTGACTTCCAATGGTTCCAGCAGTGGGGAATCTGTGGCTCAGGTTCCCTTGACCAACTCTGAAGCTTTCTCAAAAGCGGATTCTCTTAAATTTCAAAACACCAGAACCAATTTTAAAACCAGCTGCCATTTCAGTATAGACAAGACCCTGGGGACCAGGACTTTTGTTATCGCTCTGCTCTGAGGAGGTCTCTCTGCTTTTGTGGTTACAAGAGAGATTGCGGATCCTGAAGCACCATGTAGTAACTTCCTTTTTCTTTCAGACAGGTTAGGTATGGATTGAAACATTTCAGCTAACTTTCCCAGTAAAAATACTTCCAAGCACAATGTTCCCTGAAAGGGGCAGCAAATGTTGATACAGTTGAAGCATGTTGAGTTGTAAACATTAGGAAAAAAATGGAATAAGAATTTGGATGTTAACTTATACACACAATGTGTTTAATTTGTTTCTAATCAAAACAAAACTCCTTCTCTGACAGAAAATGGATTGTGAAATAAAGCTTATTTCCCTACAAGTGACTAAGTTATGCAGCCAGCTTGCGGGGGCATTCAGAGACAGTTGGCAAGATAAGATGCTTCAGGAGAGATGCAGAATTCAGCATACAGTTTCCACGAGGGAATGCAGAATGGCAGCAGCTCAGGGAGTGAATATAAAGGCCATATAAGGGAAGTAAATGAACTGCTGTAGAGATGCCATTAGCAAAGCAAACACTGACTTGGGGACCTTGGCATATACCACGGAAGAGATAAATTGCATGAATAAATGCATCCTTGTTTGCTTCTCCCTAGCTTTACAAAGCCAGTTTTAACTGAGAAACTGTTTACATGTGTGAAACAGAAGTTTTTCTACAGTCATTTTAATGCCAAGCAATTTCTACCCATGTCTAATCCCAACGCATGCCTAATTTAGACACATTTATCGCGGTTTCATTATAACCGAGGCCCTTGGCTAAGGAAAGAATGTCAGACCGGGTCTTTAGACAATTGCGGGTTTAATAACAGTACTCGATTCTTCTCTTTCTTTACACCAAGAGCGCAGTTCAAATGTCACAATGTTACCTTACTATCCCTGTCATTTCAGGTGTTGGTAAAACGAATAGCAGGAGGTAAAACACCTGACTGAACCAAGTGAAGGCGTGAGAGTGGTAAATGAAGAGTGTCTGCACTCATCAAGAAGGGCATAGCTCCTTGCAGAGGTGGAGTCCGGAGAGCTGGTGCACTCTCCGGGGGTGGAGGCTTGGCACCAGGCAGAAAGCTGATTTGAGGGGAGGGTGCTAGAATGGTATGCTGCGGAGCAGGCTCCAGCTCTCAGCCTTGGGAAAGTCACACCAGCTCCCTTTCTGTCAGCCACCCCGTGGGCACATCCACATTTATGTTTTGGCGTGGATCGAGGGCTTGCTTTTGGGGTGAATTTCCAGATCATCCTCACTTACCACGTTTTGGTTTACCCAGCAGTGGTGAGTACCCAAAGTGGATGCAGATGGCACTAAAGCAGAAGACAGGCGCCAGGAGTGCATCTGATGCATTCTGAGTGCTCATGGGGCCCTCAGTCCGTAGGCCCAGGCTGGAATGAATCTGAAGAAAAACCTATGGAAAAGTGTAAACACCATTCAGGTCCTCAGCACCAACTGATTGGATCTGATTGATCCACATTACTTGCTAATACAGACGTATACGAGGTGGATGTAGCCTAGAGGTAGTCAGGGGGACATGGCTGTTTTGGGGGTATGCCTTCATTGTCTTCCTCGCGAAGCACATTATTGCATACATTCTAGCACCTGGCCTATATTTAACCTACCTCGTTGATTTGAAGCGCTTGCCCTTAAAGAATATGCTTGAAATGTTAGAATGGAAAACTCAATCTTGCTAGATACTTTCCAACCCATTTTTTATCCCCTGAGAAAATTTTCAGTAGTGTTCTGATTTTAAGACTTTGCATAATGGGGAAAATATGGAAAGTCTTACTTAAAAAAAATCCAATAAAGTGGCTTTGTAATTTAATTCTGAACATGACTGTTGTTACTATTAAATGGTGTAAACACCGACTGAGTGCAATAAACCTCACTTCCATTTAGCATTAATAATATTAATGATCAGTACTTAAATCACATGCCATGTTCCAGGACTGTAAAAGAAACATTACCAAAGAGATTTTGCATGTCTGGTGCTGACATAATTTAAACCTGGCATAAAATTGTCTTCTGTCTGAAGGAATTTATTCAAGCTGCAGGGCGGAGAGGAAAAAGCAGAATAGGAAATCTTTCTTCCAGAGGCTCTGTGTGCACCATTCCTCCTCGCCCCCAGAAGGCAACTCCTCCCCAAAACTTTCCCACTTAAGACAGTCTGCAAAGGGACTGGAGCTCCTGTCTCTCCGCTTGACCTAACCCAGCCGGGATGAGCTGCTTGGTACTCTGGTCACATTTACTCTCGCTGTAGACCAGCTCCCGAACTGTTGCGATCAAAATGCTGGATCAGCAGCTCGCATGCAGTCACGCACACGCACCACACTTCTTATCACACGCACACCATCAGATTAGCCCATATTTTCCCATGTAAGGGCTGCAGCCTCCCCCCTTTCCCTTTAACACTCCTTCCCCGCCGGCTTTTTCCTCCTCTCCTCTCCTGCCCCTTCCTCCCCTCCGTCCCCGGCTCCGCCGCCCCACG
>WAAD01008412.1:57537-83190 GCA_013389945.1 Fregata magnificens
CTCCCGGCCCCGCGGGCGCGGCGCCCTCTCGCCCCGCAACCTTCCCCTCGCATCACCCCGGCGAGTTTTGGTTCCCGGCCTCCGCCTTCCCTCGGGGGGAGCCGGATCTCTCCGCCGCCCCCTCCTACCCCCGGAGGGGGAGGAGCGGGGTTTCGGGGCCGGAGGGGCGAGTCCGCCTCCCCGGGGAGCGCCCCGGCTGCGGGCTGGCAGCCTCCGGGGAGGCAAAGCTGCTGCCCCGCCGGCANGGTCCTACCCCTGGAAGCCTCCATGTTGTCCCCTATTTCCAGCCGTACCTCCTCCCCCGATTCCGGGAACGATCTTCCCCAAGTGCCGTGACCCACTTTGCCTTAGGCGGTTGGTGCCACGCCAAGACACAGGCAGATTCTTCTCCAGAAGATGCCTCTGGAGGGATGGAGACACGCTATGCCCCTCTCCCAAGCTTTTATTCCCGGGGCTTTGGTGTTTTGCAGGTTGAAAGGCATTTCTGCAGATAGGCTACAAGTAGATAGGTGTATACTTCTTGAGTAGCAGCATAGGCCTTTTTTGACGTTACAGAAGAGACTTCTTTTTCCTAGTGTTTTAAAAGTAAACAAAACTTTTGTGTGGTGCACATGCTTAATTTCACTTACAGACTCTTTCTCTACATCCCCTCCTTGTGCTGAAGTAGTATTAATTTTATTGCCTGTACATGAATTGAATTCACTGATTGGCGTCTAATCATGCTTAGAAAAAAAAGCCCCTGTAAATAGCTATCGGAATTAATTTGGCAGCAACTGTGAGAAATGATCATAAATTTACAAATGCAGTTGGAGTAATGATCCAGCATGGATTTAACGAGAAATACACCCCCAACCTCTGGGAAGCAGCACGTAGGTTTCTATGACAGTCAAACACACTTGGTCACACTGGTACTGAGCTTAGAGGCTGGGAGTTGTCTGAGAAGGATGCAGAGGGCTTAAGGCTCCTGGATTTGAGCTGGGAAGAGGCAAAGAAGAGAAGGAGCTGGGCTGAGTGCAAGCAGGAATGTTAAGAGAGATCCCTGTGTTTTAATCATGTGCTGCTTGAGGCTGCATGGGGGCGAATCCAAAAGATGTGGCAATGTCTTCACCGACCAGGAGCCGTCCCAGAGTTGGGGTTCCTGGCACTTCTGGACACCAAGTGATAAAAGGCTCCTTTTGCACAGGGATGCCAACAACTTAAGGGAGTGCTGGAAAAAATGTCACCTCCTAAGACTTCTCTCGGGGGTGTGTTAATGAGCTTTACCTCCGCCACGAGGGTCTGATCTTGAAAAGCCTTAGGCACTGGGAGCGGTTTTGCAGTGAAGCTGTGGGGCCATGTATAATGTGAAGTACATCCCCCAGGCGTCGCAGGAGGAAGGCCTGACTAGCTAAGGATAAACGAGACCTCGCCGTTTTTCTCTATGGGTACGGGAAAGATCAAGATGTATGGTGGAGAAAAGCGAGTAGGCAAGTACACGGGAGGCCCCTGAAGGTGGCTGCAGAGCGTTCCTGGATGCGCACAGCAGCCTGTGCTGGCCGGGTTGACTCCCACCACCATCCCGCCGTCCCCGGCAGCCAGTATTGCTGACAGCGATTCTAGCGGCTGCTTGCAAGGATGGGACAGAAAAGTGAGATATTGTCATGAAAAGTCCTGTAGGAAGGAAAAACGCTCTGGCAGATAAACATTTTTTTCTAACATCAGCGTTACTGAACTTGTATTTTTCTTCTTTTTTTGTGTGTTGTTATTTAATTAGGGACCTTTGACTTCATGATGGGAGGAAACATCCTGCTGGCTGTTAGGATCTGAGCTTCTCCCAGCGTGAGGATTTGTCAAGGCTGAGAGACTCTGGATTATCCATAAACCTCCTCTAAAATACACAGCTGCTTTTCTGTCTCTCCAACACGAGGGGTCTTGGAGCAGATACAAAGATGGCCTCCAGCCTCACCTGTGCCGGCGTCGTCTGGGCCTTCCTCTCCTTCCTTTGTGCCGCTGCCTCCTGCGTGGGCTTCTTCATGCCCTACTGGCTCTTGGGGTCTCAGCTGGAGAAGTCGGTTTCCTTCGGCACTTTCCGGAGGTGTTCCTACCCAGTGCGGGATGAGAGCCGCCAGACGACCGTGATGGTGGAGCAGTGTGGCCGCTACGCCTCCTTCCAGGCCATCCCGAGCGCTGAGTGGAGGATCTGCACGGTGGTGACGGGCCTGGGCTGCGGGCTGCTCCTCTTGGTGGCCCTGACGGCGCTCATGGGTTGCTGCGTGTCCGAGCTCATCTCCAGGACTGTGGGCAGGGTGGCAGGAGGCATCCAGTTCCTGGGGGGTAAGTGCTCATGCAGGGCGGGAACAGGGACATCCAGGCTGTAGGTTTACATGTGTGGAGACTCCCCTGGTGCTTTGGGATGAGGAGGGGGTGAGTCAAACTTTCTGCTAGAGAGGGAGACCACTTGGCTTCCTTGACGGTTGAGCTGGTTGTCTGGATGCCTGAATGTGGACCAAAGATGCAGCTGCCTGTGATCGCTCTCTTGCGCTTAGTCCCTGCCCGGTCGTTGTGCAACTTTTGAGAGTTGCATGGCAAGTTGACTTCTGTGGACCAGCATCTTTGCAGCAGTTTTGTGGGCTGTAGTTTCCAGCAGAGCTCAGATGGGATGGAGGTACCTGGAGAAGTGTGGGGGCTGCAGGGCTCCATGGAGCATCGTGGTTTTGCAGAGGAGACGCTGTGTTATGTGGGAACAACCTCTCTTCTTTCTCCGTCCTACCCCCATCACTGGCACAGCTCCCTCTACCTCTGCTCTCTGCAGCTCTGTGGATCTGGCAACAGGTCCGTTGCCCAGGTGTGAAGTGGGGATTGTTTATCCCTGGTGGAGGTGGCCCACCATCTCCCAGGAGGAGCCCCACCATGCTGTCTGACCCACGCTGCCTGCTGAGGGTGCCATGGGTTTGTTGAGTCTATGGGCTAGACAGCGTGTGGGAGAATTATCTCCCCTCCTTTTTTTAGCGTGTAATTGTATGGAGTATTTGTAACTGTGGAGTATTTGAAGGGTATGAGACAGTAAACAGGATCCTCAAGCGTGTTTTTTATAGGGCAGTTTTCCCAGTAAATCATCACTCTCTCGTCATCGGTGACACGCGGCTCAGTGGCACTCACTTTCCCCTGGTGCAAGTGCTCCACCGCCTGCGTGTGCTTGCCCCCGTAAAGGGACGTGTTTCCCCAACCTTTTGGTGCTGGGGCAGCGCGGGCGCCAGCGTTTCGAGTGCCCTGCAGCGTCCAGTCCCAGCCAGGTGCTCCGGCTCATGCCGTGGAGGAGCAGCCTGCAGCGGGACCTCCATCTCTCTCCCCTCCGAACAGAAACTCACCCCGCAAGGGCAGTCTGGATACATCCTGAGTCTGCAGCCCTAAGGAGGCACAAGACAAAAACCCTGCTACTGTCCAGCTCAGGGCGGACAACTGAGGCAAGGAAAGGGCCCTGTGCCAAGCCTCTAGCCAGGCGATGCCGGCGTAGCTCCCTCCCAGCCATGGGGAGCCCTGCCTCCAACTTTTTGAGTAGTTTCTGCACTTTAGAGCAAATCAACCCGGTCACTTCACCCTTCCCTCAGCTTTGTAACCCACAGGCATTCCTGTGTTTAATCTGTCTGACAATTTGAAAGTGCAGCAGCTGCTGGAGAGTTAACTCTGCTGGGAGCTGTGGCTTCTCGAAGCCTGCTCCATTATACAATTCCAGCTGGGCAGCTGGAGGGTGGAAGGGATTTTCGGTTCGGTGACACTCTGCAAGCCGGCTTGGTCTGGCTATTTTCACTTAGAGCCATCACAGGCTTGTGCTTTAACAACCCCCCCCCTTTCCAACTGCTGGCTGGGCTCGTCTGGTTTTAATTTGCGTTTGGCCCCTTTCTGATGGTGGTGGTCCCCTGCCTGCCCGCGGAGCAGGGCCAGCCATGCCTGTGTCTGCTTACAGTCACCCCAGCAAACACGGCAGCTCCGGCGGTGGGCGGCAGGCGGGGGGATGCTGGAGGAGCCCCGTACTCCTGGGGTGCTGGTGTGGGCTGAATGTGTGCACACTTCTCCGAGGTGGGATGGTGGCTCCGGTGCAAGGAGCCCTTCAGACCACACCATGGCCACCCCTGGAGCTTGTCCCAGCTGAGCAGGCGGCATCCCATCCCGCTTAGAAAGGTGTGAGCAGGTAGTGCTTGTCCTTGGTAGGTGACAATTCAAAGAAATGTGAACTTGTGATATGAAATGAAAATTGCCAACAACTTTGCTTACAGTTCAGAAATTAGTTACACAGCGTGTCTAATTTTCCCATCTACTGGCTTTTATGGTTGTGTCTCATTTCACTCAGCACTGCTGGAATTGTGTAAGAAATGAACAAAGTGAGAACCTGTCATTTCTTAACCGGCTTAAAAAGTAACTGTGGGGACACGAGGGAGAGGCCAGGTGGTGAAAGCCAGTAATTTGGGTGAACTGAAGGGACCTATTAGGGTAAAGATCAGATCCTTACATCCTTAGTCAGATCCTTAGCTGCTATAAATCAGTATAGCTTCGTTGTTTAAATTACATGACTACATTTATTCAGATGTCTAACTTAGGCACCATAATTATTAGGTTGTTTGATGTCAAGATAGCCACGAGCTGTTCACTTTATTTACTAACTGGGAATGCCAGCTCTTTGTTCCCTGTACTGCAGTTGTAGGTTTAGTTATATACCACGATGTGTGCCTTGAACATGGCTCAGTGGCAGTACAGTGATTGTCATTTTAATGGGCCTTCACTTGGAGATCTAAACAAATAAAACCCTCACAAATATTTGGGTTTTTTTGATTGGGGAAAAGAACCCCCTCCTATCTTTATATGAAGAAAAAGCCTGGGGAAATAAGCAGTCCACTGAGTGATGCTATTAATTCATCCTCCGTGTTAGGGCAAGGAGGTGGCTAGGCAGTTCCACTTTCTCTTTCTTTTCACCTGAGTCACCTGCACCAACACCCTGCTGCGGCTCCAGCTCCAGTGGCAGAGGATGAGAGTTGGAATAAACCGTATTTCTCTGGAGGTTAGAAACCAGTATAAAGACCTGTTCAGTGTAGCTAGTTTATGGCTTCAGTGGTGTTCCATTAGTTTAGGAACCAAGTAATTTTCTCAACATGATTTAAAAACAGGGACTTGATGAGGAACTAAGCCAGTTGACAACGGAGTATTATGGGAGGCCCAAGAGCGGGTGAGATGTACAAGCCCCTAAAGCGGTGGTGAGCCAAAGCACTAAGGTTGCTAAAACTAACTTACCTCGACACTGGAAGCATTTTTACTGCTGTGAAGAGGTGGCAGAGAGGTCTGTGTACCAGAGGTGGTAAGCAAACAGCCTGATCCTCCTCTTCTAGCAGTGCGAAGGAGGAGTAACTCCAAGTAGGCCAGTGGAATAACACCTGTATAAAAGTAGTGCAGCTTGCACTAGCTAAACGGTGCCAAGGTTTTACAGCTGGGATTTCCCCCAAGTTGTATGTGGCAACTCAAGGGAGTGAATTATTCATGAATGCTTATGCCATAAATCTGCTCTTCTCATAAAAATTGAATGGCAGAACCTGCAGATCCACGCAGAGCCAGAAGGGTCTTTAGATGTGGGTTGATCTTATGTACTTAGTCTATATTTGCTATTTCAGATAATCCTGACTACAGAGCACACATGTATTTTAAGATGACTCTGGGATGATACACTCTGAGTTTCTGTTCCTAGTAGGAAGATTGCATCATAGACTTTCCCTCCTATTTGCAATTATGGGAACCGCTTCCTTTCCCATGCACGTTCACGTGGCAGCTCTGTAGCCATTACAGCAATTGCTTGCATGCAAAACAATGCTATTTTTAGCTTTTTCTAAGGCAATTTGGTAGTGGGCGACAAGAAGTAGCCAACACCCCAAGGCCAGCCATTTCCGCAGTGGCTGTCAGTGGTCTGCAGTCCACAGGCAGCAAGCTGCTGCTGCGATGTCTCAGAACATGCTTCACAAACATTTCTGTTGGATTGCTTCGAAGAACCGACAACTGAGGTGAAAGTTATGCTGTCTGTAACCTCTTGAGGGCACAGTTACGTAGATGGATACAGTCTTCACTGGTAACAGTAAGTGCAGTTTCCAGCTGGTTTCCTTTGAATGTTTGGAAGACCAAGGCATATATAATGTAGCTAGAACAGATTGCAAGGATGTATCTTTGACCATAACTATTGAGGGCATGACAGCAGGAAGTGAAGTTTAACAAATCTGTGGCAAACTGGAGTCTGTAATTATTGATCTTCTTTTCATTGTGCCGTGGCAAGTCAATTCCACTTAAATGGGGAGACTAGAAATTTGCAGGTAGGTAGCTCAGATACGACATACTAATTTGGTGAGTAGTTTCATTCTCTGAATGCAGAGCAATGATTTTAAGAACATAGCAATAATTTTAAAAACATAATGAACTTAAAGGCTAGCCAGTTTTATGAGAGGCAGTGCATCAAAAGACGCAAGTGTTGCAAGGATGGTCAATTTAAAGAGCGTTACGCCGGCGAGGTGAAGCTTTTCATTAAAATGGTCAGCGCGCAGGAATTATAGATGAAATCTGCACTAGCTCAGAACTCCCTTTGGCTGTGTAGGACAGCTAAGCCAAGCTCAGAGGGGTATGAGTCCAAGGGACAGAGCATGAAACAACCTGCTGACCTAGACCCCTCTCTGAACCTGACACTTTGGCCCTGATTTGGAGTGGCATATGAGAAGTCATCCCTCTCCATGATTACAGGGTAGCCATGTGGTTTGTACTGTTACCTTTAGTACTGGTCACTCATCGTTTGTACTCAAGTAAAGCACAAGTTTTGCTGCTCCCTTCAGTAAAGGAGCGAAGTTTTCAGCAGCGCCTTCTCTTCCTCTCCTCATTTCTCTATCTTGCTTCCCTTGTGTCTGCATGGGAGTGCTGAAACTCCTGAAACTATGGTCCTTGAATTGCTGGTTAGAAAATCTAGAGAGCTCTTAAATTAGAAGGGGGAGTGATGAAAGCAGCATTTGATTATTTGAGAAAAAGGGGACACAGATCCTAACAACTTCTGATTTCATCTCGGAAAAAAAAAAATATGCCTTCTGGAAAAAGCTCTCAACACCACACAAAATTTCTGCAAAATCCTTTGCCACGTGTCCCATGCCAATAGTGGCCATTATAGTTTCCATCACCTGTAGGCTGCTCAGGGCAGGTGTTTGCTGGGTGTGGAGGGCAGAAGAATGAAGGGTGCTCCATCAAGATGAGGAGAACATTGAGTGTGGGGTGATGGCTCTGTGTTGTCTGTGAGGAAATCTTAGAGAAAGCCTTTGAGATTTTGGGCTGGAGTTTTTAAAGAGACAGATCCAAAGGAGATAGGCAAGTTGTTAGCATATTAGTGGCTGAATCTGACTTTGCATGTGAGACCATTGAGGTCTAAAATGTAGGGGACAGAGCAGGGAAGAACACTAAGTCATAGCACTGTGGGACCATGTAGAGAAGCTGTCCCTCAAAGGAAATGCTTGGGGAAACAGTTAAAGAAGTAAGAGGAGTCTCTTGGGAGAGATGTAGTCACTGAACCTAAGTCATGTTTCAAGAAATGTGGCTGGCAGTCAAAAGACAATGTGTGGGTCAAGGAGAACGAAGGCAGTCTCGGTTCTGAGACTGGCTAAGAAAAAGTCATTAGGGGCTTTGGTGAGGGTAGTTCCAGTTGACTACAGGGACTAGAAACTCCTGGGAAAGGTTTGTGTGGAGCTGGAGGAAGAAAAGTGCAGGCAGTGACCAGTAACCGTTACTTTGTCTGACAGCTGAAGTGAGACTCTCTGCTTTCTGCCTGGAAGACTAAGGTCAGGGTCATTTTCTGCCTGTAAAGAGAAAATGGAACTGAGAAGAGCCTTGCTGGGAACAGGGAGGATCTGAGATGGTCAAGAGACTTGCAGGAAGGAAATGTTTACCTCAGACTCTTCTGCAGTTCTCCCAAGCCTGTTTCTTGTCCATTTCCCCCATCTATACACATTCTTCCCAGCTCCTCCTGGAATTTGTACCTGAAAAAAACCCAGGCACAAAAACATGCAAAAATAGCCTTTTAGTTCTTTCATCCTCTTTAGCCTAAACTATTTTTCAAAAGGGTAACTTTTGGGGAGAGGCTAGGGAGGGGTATCTGCTTCTGTCCAACCAAACACTCTTTTTCACCCGCAAGTTAGCTGCTCAGGGCTGTTTTGCCACATCTTCCTCTCTTCCCTCGTCAGATGCAAAGCTTCAGTGACTTTGCTGTGCTCATGTAGACATGTGACAGGGCAATCCTCGTCCTAGACAAAGACAAGCTGCAGATTAGGTATTAATCCATTGTATACATGCATGTATAAAGGCACTGCAAGAGGGGCATATGAAGGGAACAAGGAACATGGCCCTGTTAAATGTTGCTAGTGACTGATTACATGTCATGTCATAGGCTCATAGATTCAGCAATAATAAGGTCAGCAGAGAACACTGTGACTATTTAGTCTGTGGTCTGCTGTAGCATGGGTCATAGGACAGCCTTCATATAATTTGGGTTTGAACAAGAGTATATCTCTGAGAAAAAACCTTCTAGTCTGAATTTAATTAACTTTGAGAAAAGCGGGATCTTCATAAGTTGTTCCAGTGGTGACTTACCCTGACTGCTTTTCTTCCAGATCGTTAATGCAAATTTTAAAAATATAGCACCAACAATAGATCATTGCAAAATTACATTTTCCTGAGGATCATTATATTTTATTTTTTTTTAAAGATCCAACGGTTAGCTTGCCTTTAATCCATTTAAGCTGTGCTATGTTGTGGTTTCTTTACCAGAACAACTTGTATAGAAGCAGCTTCATGGCTGCTATGTTTCACACCAGCTCTCTCTCCAGTTTTCTATAGGCATCCACCAAAAGATTAAGTGCAGTGTATAGTTTTGCAGCTTCATCCCTTTTCGGCTTGACTTTGACTTGCTAAACTGCATCCTGTGACTGCTAGTGCCAATGTTCAGTGTCTGCTTCTCAGCACTACAAGGTGCCTTCACGCACTGTGGTACAGCACAGTGTCAAATTCTTGGATTTAGGTTTCGAGTCCAGATGAGTAAGGCAGGGAAGTGTTATTGTTTGGGAAGACGTTCAGAACAAGGGAATTTAGACAGTGATGTTATCTTTAACAGATTTTGCAGCATATGTTTTATTGAAGATTAGCCAACTCTCTCTCTCTGCTGTATTCAGGCAGGAGTTAAAATATAAGACAAATTCAGGACTGAAGCTGAACTGATGCAGTATATGTCCTCTGTCGCTCTCGGTTTATAAATGACGTTACTTAGATTCCTACTCTCTTCATGTAGCCTGTATTGCTTGAATCTTTCCCCTATGCATGGGCCACCGAATCTGAGAGGAATCAAAGTTAGTATGTACTTATCTGAAATAGGTAAGAAAAATGTACGGACTTAGATTCTGTATGCTCTGAAGAGAGGATCCCGTTTCCCGTGACTGCTTTTACCTTGCTTGCCGAAGTCCCCACGGCAGCCCTGCTAAAGGCTGCTGCCCCGACAGATCTAACAGCACAGCTTTTTGTGTGATTGTACCCTAAGGAGTCCCGCTGAAGGAGACCTGAGTTAGCAAAGATTTGCTATTTAAGCTAACACCAACCATTTTAACAAAGCAGGTTAGCAAGGAAGAATCAGTAATAGACATTACTGGTCATAAAGTGCAGAATCAGTAGCTCTGAGGAGGCCATCCCTGCCAGCAAGGTCACGAGCAGCACGGAGCAAGCAGGGAGCTGTAATGCTGTTGGAATAGTGGAGATGCAACTTGAAGAAGACAAATGATGCAGAGAGTAGCCTTCATACTTAGCTGTCTCTCTTTTTTTTCTTTCTGTCCCCAACCACTTGAGATATCTTGACTCTTCTGCTGTTTCAAAATCTTACTAACAAAGCAGCAGGGACCTTACAGGCTGCAAACTTTTGTGTGTCCTTTGAAGTCAGTGACACTGAGTACAAATGACATCAATATTTCTATCCTAGAGGTAAGATTATTTGGTTGTGACATTAGCCTGAATTGGGTGTGGTTCCGAGGCTGAGTTTCTTCTTGAAGAGCTACCAGAGTGAACTAGCCTATTTATACGGACTTGTGCTTAGAAAGACATATTCAGTTTTGTTTTTTCAATTATATTTACTCCTAATATAAATTTTAGCTAAATACAGGGGAAAAAAAACCCATTCAGAGTTTCAGCCTGGAGCAAATTATTCTGCAAGTTAGATTTTAGGTGCCTTGGAAGCACATTTAAAATGGAAATGCTGATGTATTAGAAAAAGTAAAAGATGCTGCTAAGTACTGGGAAGAATCTCTTTACTTCTCTTTGTTTTCCTGTTGATGTTGAATATAAAAGTGATGTTTTGAATATTGCTGCAGCTGTGTTGGGTTTAAGCAGAATTTTGCATTAAGAACAGAATTTTTGATCTAAAGAAGTCCCGGAGTGCTGTTTTATTTATCTGTAGAATGAAGTTCAGGCTTCTTGCTTTTTGTTCCTCTCGTTTATTGGAAAGGAACAATGATGCTCAGCACTTCTGTGATGCTTTTCATTTCAACAGGCTTTGCTTGCATAACCTAATGAAACTTCAGAAAACGTGAGGCAGGGGAACAAATAATCTATTTTGCTGTTGTAAGGTCAAAGTAAATTCAGAGTTACTTCACTTCAGATCCTCTGCATTTGTGTTGATTAGAGCAGAATCTGAGTTGGAGTTAGCAATTTTGTTTCTGCATTGAAAGATCTGGCTTGTTTGGCTTCCTGAACTCCATGAGATATTTGAATATCTCTGGGAACTTCATTTAGGCTTCAAATGTTTCAATATTTTCCAGTGCAGATGATGTCATATGCCCTACAGACAGGACAGGATTTGTTCCCAATGGTGTATTTTTTCCAGGATTTTGTCCAGTCTGGTGTTAAATGTCTATGTAATGTGGTTTTTTTCTCACTTCTCTCAGGAAACTCAGCTTACTAGGCATTCCACTTGGAATTTTTTCACGATATTCAACCTGCATTTTCCTTTCCTTGCTGATATCCTTTCTACTTTTCCAATACACTTTTTTACCTTCTAAGCTCTTTAACTTTGGCTTTATAAAGTACAATAAGACAGTTTTCAACCTCCTTCATAATTTCAATGAAGTCACGCATATGCAGAACTTGAGAGCAACCCGGTTTCCATGCAGTGAGCAGTTAGGAAGGAGCATGGTGTAATTAAGAAACACAGGATGTATTTGTACAACCAAAACTCCACCCACAGCTGCATGCCTTGCAGTGGCCATCATGTTGGCTGGCTCCCTGCTCAAGGACTTCCTTTGGGTCTGTGGAATACCTTTGCTGACTTCAGCGATGTTAAGCTTTTTATGTTGGCCAAGTGCAAGGTCCTAAGTGGCATTCAGACCGTGTGGAGATGGCCTTAAGTGACAGAGGACCAAGAAGGATATCTTCTCCTTGGTCTTGGGATGACTCTGCCATGACAAGATGTCACAGGTCAGAGGGGCAATATTGCATTTGACAGATCCCTTCTAGTAGCTGTCCTGTATCTTCTCAGGCATGAAAAATTGGGCATGGTCAATGCACCCTGACGATGCTGGTGATAAGGCTGATTCACTAGGCTTAATTAGATCTCATTTACATCGTTTATTCCACCGTCAGTCCCCTGATGTCACAGGTACACCTGAGAACAGAGGCAGACTTTTTTCCCTCCAGCCTGGCTTTTCCTTAGAGGCTGACCTGCTGAAATCAACAGCAATATTCCTCCATGGGACCCAGGGGAGGGCAGGATCTGGAGCTGAGCGCCGTTGCTACTCATTGTGGCTAGTGGGATTTGGAGGAGGTTGCTGCTGTGTAGCAGTGCAGAGACCTTCACGGGATGCCAGATCCTACCTAATTCCCCAGGTATGGAATATTAATGGTAGCAGGACTAACACCTTCTTAGAACAAAACTCTTCGAGAGGGCTGCTGTACTATGAGCTGAGTCCATGTTTTCCTGCATAAGCCTGATAAACCCCAGTCTTTCCTGAGGACTGACCACTTTGAATAGATTTGCAGGTACAAATCTGTACTGGGCTGACAGACTTTTAAGTAAGTGTGGCAGTAGTTTGTAGGAATATAAAGAAAATGTTAATGAAAAAAAGCCTAAACAATTACCTATTAGAAATCATTGCTATTTTTATCTTGTAACATCATCCAAAAGGCTCCAGAGAGAATGAAGCAGAAAATGCAGAGTTCTGATAAACGCCATATCATTTCTGTAGTAATGTAAAGATTTGACCCTTTCCTTTGCAGTCTGACAGTTCAGTTGTCTTGCATTGTCTCCCAATAAAGATGCCTTTGTAATATAAAGTGGTATTGTTGATTTGAGAAGAATGGTTTTCTAATAAATGCGAAGGGATATGGAGTTTGTCCCTTGCACTGAGGAGAAAGGATTTGAGATAAAGCCATGAATGATCAATTTGGAATAACAAAAGCTGCTTCTGAAATACAGCGCCCTGTGAAAGGATATGAAACGTGCTAACATAGTGGAGTGTAAGAAATAGCCTTATGGCTTCTGAGGAGTGCACTGCCTGACTTCTTCAAAAGTTCAGGCTTTTGTCTGAGTCTGCAGCTAACTGAAAGCCTATTTATGAATACTTTTTTTTTTTTTTTTTTTTTAAATGAGAATGAACTTGATATTCAGAGCATCACAAACAATTCAGGTCAGACACAATACAGCTGAATGCCAGTTACTGGGAAAGGTTACCAGGACGTACTAAAAAGTGGTTAGTTTTGGGAATCTATAGAAACTGGGGTAGCATGATGTTGAGGGACCTTTGTGAGTGTATGTGTGAGAGGAAATTTCTTTGTACTTCATTTCAAACTTTGCTCTGACTCAGCCCAGGTGCTGGTGCATGACTACGAGCTTTAAATGTTTGGAGATTAGTACATCTGCCGGGCAAATTTGTACAAACATCCTCAGTTGTACAGTGTTGCTTCTGTTATGGTTGTTGTTGTTGTTCTAATGTAGGAAATTCTAGAAGTCCATCGTGCTGGGGGAAGAGACAGAGACAGTTGCTGCTCCAAAGAAGTCCTAACTGAAACAAAGTCAGAGCGGGAATTTGAGGGTGCTTTGAGTTTACTGCATTTTTAATAGGATAAGAACTGATGCTGACTAATTTCTTGTGCGCTCTGTAGAGGAGTAAGTAAAAGGAGACCTCTAAATGTTGGCTTAGTAACAAATGACAAATGTATTACTTTCATGCGTGAGTTTCCTCTTCAGATAACCTGCATCCCTCTAAAAGCTCTTTTACTTCAGCTGCATCCTCAGAAAGGTATGAGCAGAGGTGGGAGCAGTCAGAGGCCAGGGTTACAGTAGATTAAGCCGGCCAAGGAGAGCAGGGTGCTGTGCGGGGAAGGAAGCAGGCGGAGGAGGACAGGACAGGGCTGCAAGGGGAGAGGAGCTTCACCCCCTTGTAAAGCTCCATTTGCCGTACCTGCAGACATACGTATCCTCCGCTACTGCTGACTCGCAGGGGGTCTTACAGAAGTTGTACGGGTTACATGCAGGAAAATACAAAACTTAAGCCTTCTGTGCTGTAGCGTGTTTTAGATTTCAAGGAATTCTGTTAGTTTTCAAGTCCTTTTTCTGGCACAGCAGTAAAAACATGACAAATGACACTAAATACTGGGATAAAGCTCTTTACAGCCAAGACAAAGCCCCAAACCATTACAGGCACATTCTGGAAAATCAAGAGGTTGTTATAAAAGTCAGGACATTTTTATGAGAAGTCCTTTTACAAGAAAGCCAATGGCTGCCTTTGGAGAGCTTTGTTTAGTACTGGGAATCTCCTCTCTAACTAGAAACTTTCTCTCTGGAAAGTATTCTAGGGTCACCAGCAGACCAGCAAGAGCAGAATCTGACCATTCAGGCCAGGCTGCAAGTTCGAGCAGGTTGCAATGATGAAACCCATCAGTGAGGCAAAGAAGCAGACCCCAAGCCTCTCTGTGTTTGCGAGATCAGGCTTTTCTTAACACTGTTTCAAAAGAACGCTGTTATAATAATTACGGAGTAAAATGATTTCTTAACAGGCTACGGTGGAGTGGTGCTTTGGAAACTGTTCTCCTTGTGAGCACTGAGCTATCTGTTGAACAGAGTCCGTTGCGTCCTTCTTTTCCTACGTTAGCGTTATCTTCTATTTCCAATTCTCCTCCATCGACTTCAATTCATTCCCCGGGCTGTGGAAGGGGACACCATGGCTGAAGACAGTTTATGCTGAGCCATTCACGACTCTGTTTAGCTTGTTCCTCTTTGCCATAACAATTTGCAATAAAAACTGTGTCAGGAAAGAGCTCGGTGACCTGCGAGGGCTGGGACAAGCCTTACACTGGAGATGGCAAATTCCATTTAAGGCCACTAAGCCGGAGATCCGGTGCTAAGAACACAGGAAGCTGGGAGGATAAATACTGTAACTTTTCATCTCATGCATAAGAATTGCAGTCTGTTTTGATCTCGTGATAGAGAAAAGTCATTCTGCTTATCTCATCTAACATAGTGGCTAGTCTGATGACAAGCTTCCCTGCTTGGCACCTTTTTAAATTCAATTTGGCTGCCTGTGGCCTTGGCACACAGTGGGTTTCATTAAATTTCACAGCAGTTAGTTTTCATTCCCTCTGTGACACCTTTTTATCAACATTTGACTCTAGTGTAATTTCAAGCAATTGTGCTTTTTTTTGCGAAGCGCTTGTACCATAATAATTTGGCAGAACAGGTGGGGGAAGACACCGTTGCAAATCTATGTAGAAAACTAATATATGGGAAGCCAGGTCAGCTTGCAAGTGTTTTTCACGTGCGATGATAAGAAAAAGGAGCTGCTTCCCTTCTTTCTCTGGTGGTATCACTGAAGACTGTCAAAAGTGCAGTTAAAGAGCTTGCTGTAAGAGGCAAATTTTATTTCCTTCAGGCTAATCACAGCCTTATTTTAAAAGCAGAGCTAGTGGACTGCTGCTGGATTGACAACCCAAGGTTGTGAGACAAGCCTTCTGCAACCCAGGCTGCTTAGCAAGTCTATGTGAGTTTTCTTTTCAAAAACAGATGAGGAAGCTAGTTTGTTATGAAAGTGTGTGTGTGTGTATGAGTGCAGGAATGCAGAGAGCAAACGTGGTTGTTTTCCTTTTAGTATCCGGTACTCAGTCCCTGGTAGGTGGGGTGAGGGAACACGAGAACTGCAGCATAGACCTGGCATCTCTTGTTCACATCACTGCGACATCCTCCCCAGCACAGAGCAGCATTTTCTGAGGTCTGTGTCTATGGGCAGATTTGTGCAAGTATAAGTGGTTTTGAGGTGTACTCTAAAAGGCCTTTATTTGCCGAGTTGCAGCCCTTCTGAAATGCTGGCCCTTTTTCAGTCTGCTGGGATAATCAGAACATCCAAAAATAATGGGTTATGGTTTCTCAGTAAAATTTTAAGAAGTACCTTATTAAAAATTAATTGAAAGTGAAGCTTAAAAGCTCTTAAAAGTGAGCTCCGCATTTGGGGGTAGCTCAGAGGCTGACAGACCTGTGCCTCACTGCAAGCCAAGAGCAGCCAGGCTTGGGAGACCATAAATCATTTTCAGAATGAGACTTCTGATTGATGAAACTTTTTCCTATGCCCTTTAGAACGTATTAGTTCAAGTCCTTTCAGTTTAACTAATGGAGCATCTTGCTTTCCTCTACCCTAAGGTCTCCCTAGTCCCTTCAGAGATGAAATATTTCCAAATGCACACAGTCTTGAGCCTCCTTAAACACTTCAGGTTTTCCCTAAACACCTCGGGAAAGCTGGAGATTATGGGCAGCTCCCCACCTCCTTCACAGGAGGGACCTTTGTGCTCTGTAGCTCCTGGTGGGAGAAGACCTGCTGAGGAGTTTCCTCAAGGAGCCCCTCTTCCCTGGAGGTTTCCCATGGGATGGGACTGGTCAGCCCTATGCATACACATACATAACATCTTTTTGGTGGATAGGCTGACTGTACTTTACATCTTAGGCAGTGGCTTGAGTTTACTGGGAAGGAAGAGGCTTAGTTGTGCCAAGAAAGCAAGGGTGTCTTGCTAGCAGAGTCTCCAAACATCCCCCATGTCTCTGGAGGGCAGTGGCTGCTGCGAGTGCTGTGTGCTCCACGTGCCACTTCTGAACAGTGAGCTGGGTATGCAGCCAGTGCAAATCAGCATGGTGCCACTGAAATCAGCCCTGGCTCGGATCTGGCTGGAAAAGGTGGCCTCACCCTTTCTTCTGGGGATGGAAAACATCGTTCCAGAGCACAGTTTCAGTGCATGGACCTCTGGCTACAGACTGAAATCTTGCTTGTTTTTTCCAGGTTGGCTGAGTACATTGGTTTATGGATGAAGGCATAACTAATAGTTTCTGTGAGCTTTTTTTCCTACTAATCTGAACGTAAGAATACAGATTATTCTTTGTTTTAGTATAAGGGCATGAAGTTCAGGATCTTTACTCGGTGTTTCCAGCACAAAATGCTCCAGTGTAAGTAGCAGACCTAATATAGCAGACTGTTCAACAATAAAATTGCCCTGGGGGAAGTTTCTTCCTCTTTCACATAATTAATGATTAGTTTATATCCTGAAGTCTGGAGATTCCTATAAATTTTATACCTAGCGTAATGGTAGAGGTTTAAACCACAACAATCATATTATGTTTATAATCTAGTTATGCAGATATCCAATACACAGGATTATTTTAGACATCAATATTTACAGAAATGTTTTACCAATGTGGCCAGTGGCACTTCTGAAAGAGTAAATAATCAAAAGATTATTTGAGAATGCAAGCAAATGTAAATCCTAGAAGAGTTATATCTTCATATTTTATATCTTAGAAGACTCTAATACAAGACTACGTCCTTTTGTTTCAAGATGATATATTTCATTATCAGTGCTGATGAACACCTGACTTGGTGGGCTTTCAGCTAGAAAGAAACAAGACTGCTAATGCCGTGCGGAACCTGACAGGCATCTCTGAGTATTTATGGGCCTTGATATATATGCAATCTATGGATATTTCAAAAC
Organism: Fregata magnificens; assembly: GCA_013389945.1. NCBI lineage: Eukaryota > Metazoa > Chordata > Aves > Suliformes > Fregatidae > Fregata > Fregata magnificens. The sequence continues at coordinate 74,575 of WAAD01008412.1, forward strand.
TGATTAACATTTCTGAACCTGAGTTAAAGTTTATACTTGGCATTTCAATAGTGTCAAGGCAAAATTAATCAGAGCTCAAAAGATATGCAGTCTTACTGACATGCTGGTGACAGTGAAAATATAAACCACCGACAAATAGCCTGCTGAAAGACAGAATCTAACCTGGATTTTGGAAGAGGATCTGCAAAACTGGCTTACTGCCACGGACAGACTCTGAGGTGGTGTGCAAATGGTGTAGCTGGCATTTACTGACTAAGGTACCAGCTTAAATGACTCAGGGCTTTGCTGAGTTATATGTCCTGTAATAAGTCACTTGGAAATCTTCTTACTTGTGAAACATTAACATATTAAATATGCAAACTAATCTCTTGAAACAGTTCAGATAAGCAGCATTTTTGAATGTATCCAGTCAAGATGTTTTTCAGTCAATGAAGCTCAGCAAGCAAATGCTTTCATTTCAGCGACCCTCATGAGAATAGTCAAAATTTGTACTTGATTGTGATTTTAGGCTGTATGGCTGTCTGTCTTTGTAGTAAAAATAAGAAAGCGGAATGAATTTGTCATGGAGAGGGTTTTTTTTGTTTGTTTATCTTTGTTTTAAATAGGTCAGTGATAGTCTTTACGCATTTCAAAAAACTCTTAATTCAGCCTCAATGAAGGCTGTTAGGATCCAGTTTGAAAAGCATCAGATCAAATACTATGCCTTTTAAGAAATCATGCTTTTTATTTGTTCTGTGAAATAAAACCCTAAATCAGGGATAAGCTGTAGTTTTGTTTTAATAACACCTGGTATCTGTAGAAAGATATGATGGACTGTGTGGCTGTAGATGGGTCTCCATGTTTCCCAGCAGAAGGGCAGTGCAGCCCTTCTGGTGTGGTGGAGCTGGCCAACATTTTTAGGTGGAGAGGGAGCATAAGCTAATTGTTAAATCCGTTCCGAAACTGCAAATCTTTTGCCATATTTTCTGTGTGGAAGAGAACATCCAGTGAACAGAGCAAAAGTAAATAAAGAGGATCTGCATAGAATCAGCTGCCACTCCAAACACTAAAGCCAAGGTAGCTAGGGAAGACCTAGGAAGGGAAGAAGTTTGGGATGGAAGAGGGGTTGGACTGTATTAGTTTCTTTCCCCTAACTTTTTATATTTTTCTGCTTACTCGTTGTGAAAGTTGTCTCAATTTTGACTTTGGCAAGAGTATAACAGCCCCCACTACTTCCATTTAGCTCTCAATTTGGTACATGGTGAGCTACGTGCTGATCTGTTGACACAGCGACCTGGATTTGATCTTATGCCTGGAAACCATTCATGTCTCTCTCATGAAATCTCTTTGATTCCTTTTCGCATTTTCCCCCTTTCCTCCCAGGAGTACTCTTTGAAGTACTTTACGCCATATCCAGCAAGCATTCCTTAGTCATCACGCTAGTGGTTGTTCCCATTTAAATCCAGACTGCTCAGATTCTCTTTAAAATATCTGAGATTTTTCTTAACCTCTAAAGACACAAGGACAATGGAGAATCTTCTGCCTTGCAAACAGGTAGTGAGAGGTTCTGCTTCTGGATCAGGAATAAAAATTCACTTTGAAAATAGAGTGGGACTGCTGTAAACCAAAGGGAGAGGTGGCGTGGTTTTCCGTGTTCTTGAACAGTACGTAAACGAGAATGGAAAGCAAATGTTGACACATGCCTATGGTCTCAACAGGTTTAAATGCAAATCCACAAGTTACAATCAGATTTTTCATTGCAGCCTGTCTCCAAATACTCACAAGTAAAACTGAGAAGGCAGGTGCATCTTTAACAAAGCCGATCAGTCTTTGAGATGGATAATGAGGGCGAAACAGGATGGCAAAAAAAGGAAGACTTAAGGGAGCATAAAACTCCGAAAGGTTGTGTGGTTTTTCTTTTTTTTTTTTTCCCTTCACCATTTTTGTATACAGTTTGATGTCATCTCTGGCAAAGTTGAATGACAGAATTCAATATTCTAAGTTATAAAAGTACCTTTCCATAAAATCGTTATCTTCACAGTGTCTCTTAGCACAGATGCAAGGAATATTATTTCCATTTTACAGATAGGAGGCTAGAAACTTACTGAAGGTAGCATATAAAACGTGTTTAAAGAGATATTGAGTAGAGGCCTTCCAAGTCTTAGGCTCATGAGCAGCCACTGAAACAGTTGCCATATGGAAACACTACTAAAATATACAGCCGTAATAATGTGCCTCTTCCTTACAGTAAGTTATGACTGCAGGATTATCTGCCTGGCATTTTTGAGGCAGACAGAAATGTATACTTTGTGCAGCCTGAGCTCATGAGTGACTGTGCAAACAGTGTTGGTCACAAGCTAACACACACTGTTTCTCAAGGCAATTTACCCTGTTGAGCTCCTTGCTGCCATAATTAAATGGCTTTTTTTAGTCTAGTTGTGAAGAAGGCATGTCCTAACTGAAAGACACAGCTAATTTTCTTTTCTTTGTGAAGCTCTTCTTGTAATAATAAATGGTATCCCATGGTTCAAAAGAGGTCATAGCTTCTTTTATGTACAAAGATTATATGCGCTTGTTTAGATGACTGGTTTTCAACCTTTCCTGACTGGTTGACTCCCTAGACTGCTGAAAGGCATGGCTAAGCTTGCTGTGCTTAGTTGCCTTTCGTGGACCCCTCACAAAGGTCCATGACACCTCCTACGGTTTTGGGTCGCAGGCTGAAACCCACTGAAAGACCATTGTAAAAAATGTAAAATTTTCCATTGATAGATTTGTAGGTTGGAGCTGCTTTGTTGCGTTTGATGAGGTTTGTTAAGGACATTCTGTTCTTCCTACGTACAAAGAGCAATAATCCTGTATGCTTCTGGCCAGAAAAGCAAGCAAGCAAGTAAACAAACAAACAAAAAAGCAAGGAATAGATGTGCTACACAGATCAGAAAGGGGATTTTAGATCAAAGATCTCATGGAGCCATTATGTGGTCATCTTTTGTGTATGTAAAATACATAATTCCTGCACTTTTAATCTGTTGTGCAAATATGTATTTAGAAGATTAATGAAATGTGGATTATATATTCTTTCAAAAGAGTTATTAGGGTGTTTCGCCACACTTTCTAACTGGATCTTTCACACGAGCAATTAATAGCTCTGCAGATTACATGGCACTGAACAAACAGTACTTTGCAGCAGGCTACACAACATCATATTCACAAGGAAGGAAACATTTAAGATAAGTGGTGGACTGAACATGCTTTTTAGGTTGACACTGCACCTACTTCAAACCCTACGTGTTCTTAACTACTTTTGAGATATACCTGTGTTAGGGGAACATAGGTGCAAAACATTGCACAAAAGCTCCCCACACACACGCTGTCTTCCTGCATTTTAACCTTCAAGCTGCAGGAATTTGAGAAGTTTTTCTTTCTTTCATATCTTCTGATTTCAGAAGGAATTCTCCACTGGGTACCTCAGCCGAGGGTGAACAATTTCATTGAAGTATGCCCCCATATCTCCCTGCCAGGGCGGAGAAGCAAACTTTCTCCCTCATAGCATTTTGGGGGGCAGCAGGAAAGCGCAGGTGCCCACAGCCAGGCTGACAGCCCCTGCACCACCCAAGAGTTTCTTGCGTGAGGAGCATGGCAGCACCATCGATTACCATGGCTTGGTGTCTGCACCTGGGGCGCCTGGTGGGGAACAGCAGCGCTTGGATGTCAATGGAAATTTTACTGTTAGTAGGAGTGGGACCGCGATACGCTGCGCGGCACGGTAGACTTGGGGTCTACGTCTGATACCTGAAGAAGAACCAAGGCGTTGATACACCTCACTGGAAAAATTGCAGGAAATCCTGTATGGTTGAGCCTGTCAGGCAAGATCTAGCACAGCTAAAGTGACCCTCTGGCATGTCCCAGTGATGGGTTCTCTATGGAGTTGTGCCCATGAAGAACTGGGGCAGCTCCTTTATGTGCTGTGAAATAAGAAAAAGTGCCCAACAACAGAGTTCTGTGATAATGTGATTGCAAGATTAATTGGCACATGCAGTTAGCAGAGGACTCAGAGAGAATTTGCATTTGCATGTGGAAAGAGTGAGTCAGAATGACTTTGTACCTGTTGCCCATTATGCGTGTCACGTATATTTGATATTTTTAGTTTAATACTTCACTTTATTGTTTTCTTGATTATTTTAATTTTCTGAACTACCTCAGTGTGAAAACATATCACAGAAGATGCTGATACTTTTTATTTATGTAAGATGCTTAAATTACACTGCTGAAGTTACTTACCCAGCATTTTATTTATCTTGCAATCATAATTATTCAGTGCCTCCTCCATCTGCTTTTATTTAATTATGACTGTATAGACAGCAGCCACAAAGATAAGTCTCTTCAGGTTGATCAGTTGCACAGAGTGCCTTCCATGCACTGTAATGAGTTTGCCTGACACCTGGCAATTAAATGGAATAGACTTTTTTGTCGCTATTCACGAGGGTTGGCGTGATATCAGGCATCCAGTGATGTGGCTTGGTTCTCACATGCGTGGCAGACTCTCCCTGGCAGTATGAAAAGGACAGGTGAAATAAATTACAGAGTTGCCAGCTGCTTTAAACAATCCTGTTCAGCTTCATAACCCAGTCTTGTCAAGTTTCTGGGATTTGATGCATTTTTGTGTGAATGTCTTCTTCAGCCTTTTCAACTGTTGCCAGACAGAACCTCCTACTGAAGTTATTGCTGCTTAAAATTCAAGAGTGCTTTCAACTTCCTCTCTAAGGCAGGGTTTTCTACAGGATAAAGGTATTCCTTATTACGCTACTGTATTTAATACGTCCTTTTTGATGCCGTAAACAGTGGTGGAGTGACTGGAGTCTGTGTACGCCTGTCGGCTTAAATTATTCTCTTATACACCTGTTGACTGCTGGGACAATGCCATTGATTCCTGTGGGATTTCTCCAGGTTCATGCCTCATGTAACTGAAATCCAGATGTGCACTGGCCTGCTTTCTGAGGTGCACAGGCACTACCCCAATTCCCTTTACAAGGAAAGGAGTTTGACCCATGTGGGTTTTTTTTCCTCAGACTTGTGTGTATCCTAACTCTCCATTGACATGACTTGGATCTACAGAGTTACTAAGCTCAGTGAAAATAAAATATTAAATTAAGAGGTTATTGACAGTTTTATCATTGAAAATATCTGTACTGTGTGTCCACAAAGGTAACAATTTGCCTTTCTTTTTATTATTATTATTATTATTTTTTTTTTCTGTGAGCAATGTACTTTAAATCCATGCTATGACTTTGAGCCACTAACCATTTCCAAAAGTGTGCTTAGTTTGTCATTTAAAGAAGCAAACATTTTTATTACTTGAACATTAGGCTAAAATCTGTTCATTTTGATCAAAACATTGGAAAAACTCCTTGAACTTACCTTAAAAAAAAGTGAACCAGCCATATTTCTTAGTGGTTTCTAATATGACTTGAATCTGCACTGCTTTAATCCACATCATACCACTCAATTACCCACTGGGAAATAAAAAGGCAGCTCCCAGAGGGAAAGACAGCAAAAATTGCTTTCAAAACTTGCTTTTTTTTATAATTTATAAGAAATTATAAATTTTTTTGAATGTTAAAGCTCCTTTCTCCTTGATCACATTCTTCTGGTGTTTTTATTAACAAACCAATGCTGCCTCACTCACCCCAGTAATAACAGCATTTCAGCCCAGACTCACAGTCATACACACTGCCCACTGCCCAAGGAGCTTGTGCAAGCCGCTTGGTGAAGGGGTGCACTCCTTTGGCAGTTTTTTTGCAGGTTGGCAGGTGCAGGTTTTTTGCTCCTCTTGTGGGTTGCTTTTGAGGGAGCTCTGTGCTGGCTCTTATATTTTCCTGGGCCCACATGGCTTCATCTGGCTCCTCTACGACTCTTGTAAAAGAGTCGCTAAAAGAGTTGCTAAAAGTTTACTGAGAAACCCACCTCTTTCATCGAAGAGTCAGGGCGAGGAGACCGTTGGGTTAGCAAAGGAACAGGCGGATGGGCGCTGCGCCATGGCCAGCTGGCAGGGAGGCTGACTGCAGCAGGGTCATGTGTAGGTGAAAGACCCACCTGCAGGACATGGGGTTTGAGCTCCTGGCAGCCAAACCATCAGCACCGTCCCCTTGTGTTCCTCCCGCAGGTGGAGGGTGGGCTGGCCAGGCTGTAACACCGACCAGTTTCAAGCCCTGCTAAAATATGCTGAAATGGCAAATCCATGGCTATGAGAAATGCATGCAGAAGCATGGCGTTGTGCTTCTCGTGTCTTCAGAGAAGCAGGCTAATAGGAAGGGAGGTGAAGGGAACTGTTGGAAAGTAAATGAAGCCTGGATACCCCGATGACTGATCGCAGAGTGGCCGTGTTGGCCAGCCGGCTCTTTGGGTCTGCAGGGAAGAGACAACCAGGTGGCCGATGCTGATCGCTTCAGTCCATGTTTTGAGAGAAGAGAAAAGAACTTGTTTTCACTCTGGGTAATTTTATATTCCAGACTTGCTCAGGGGCTTAATTACCCATCTCCTCAAGTGAAAAGCTTAATTTTGGTTGTGAGGAGTAATAATTCCAGGAGGAGTAGTCTGAACAATTAGATGAAACCAAGGAAGTGTACAAGTAGTGAAAGGGTTCCCGAAATGACATTTTGATATTCCTTTCTGTGTGAGGCAAAGCATTGTTCTGTGAATGATCCCTATCCTGTTGAAGCAGTTATGCTGATGTTTTTGTCCTGCTCCTTTGCTTTGGAGTACTTCTTATATCAAGTTTGTTTCACATTTTCACACTACAGACAACTTTTTTACCCAGACACTTACCTCTCCTCTTCCTGAGCCAGTGGACCACCTCACAACACTGTAACATCCTCCTACTAAAGATAAAAAATTCAGAACACGTTGATAGATTTTTGGCCATCTTTGAACATTACTTAGCAACTGGTGGTAAGAATGAGTTCCAAGACTCAAAATGGAGAAAGTGTGCTCTGTTACCAAAGTGTCTGTAGTATCCCTGGCATGCTGCAGACCCATTGGTATCTGGGGAGCTCAGCTTTTTCTTTACTGCACAAGACTTGACTCTGAGGTACTTCGTTTAATAGTCATCTGTCTCTTCAGATTTCTATTTCTGCATTACTTGCACTTGGGATCATAGGACAGGGCAAGAGACGAGTTGGTACTTGACCCCAGTTCCACCAACCTTGTGGGAGACATTTAGTCTGGAAGTGTTGTACCATGTCTGCTCACCAAACCCTCGCCTCCCACCATTGCTGGAACATTTTCCAATATCTACAATGCTGCTCACTGTTGCCTTGCTCGTTTTTCGCCTTCATTCTACTTCCTCTGTCCCTCATCCACTGGCTGCTGTACTTCTGCTGGTTTTCCTCTGTCTTTCCCAAAGCAGTTAAAGGCAGCTTCTCTCGGACATAATTTCTATCCCTTTCGTGCACTGATCAACAATGTCACCTGCTTTTTTTGTACCCGTGTGCTCCAGATTATAGTGTATGCTTCATTATTTTCTGTCTTCTTCAAGAGGTAAGCACATCAGGCCATGCCTGTGTTTCCTAGTACACTTTGTAATGCTTTAGAAAATGATTATGGGCATCCAGTAGTTCTCCTCATGCTCTGTTTTTCTATTCAAGCCATTTATTGCTTGAAGGACCAGTGCAATAAATAGCAAGCATAAGAATTTAGTCTAGTAAGGAGTGGTTGTGTGAGGATCCATGTGTTCCTGGCAAGGGAGAGAAACCATAGGTGTCACCATATCATGATGGGGCATTGCACTACGTAGCACGGTCCATGCTCCAGGAAGTCTACAGGAGGGTCTCATCTCACATGGTAACTTGCTGCTGAGCACTTCTGCTCCCTTGTTAAGACTCGGTGCTGGATGTAGCTTTGTCCTGTGAAGGCATTTGAGATGCCTGCATCAGGCCTGAGGACTTCTGCCAGTTTTGATGTTTGTCTGTGTTCTGCAAGTGTGGTTAATAACTGCGTTTGGCTGGAGCAGGGCACAAAAAAGCCCCTGGAGACCAGGCTTGGGAAACATACTAGTATTCTCACAACAGTGACAGTCTTGAAAACTCGTAATCCCAATCAGTTTAAGCCAGCATAACCAGATGTTGTGGCACCAAGAAGGTGTCCTGCTCTCCCAGCCCCACCTCCTGATCCTGCTGCCCACCAGCTTTCTACCACCCTGCCACATCAGGAACTGCTCTGCCTGAAAATTGACTCGGGGAAAAAAAAAAAGAATTATTTTTAGCTGGATCAATTCCCCTATCTGATTCCCAGCACAGCTGCACAAATGTTTGTGCTGGCACAATTGAAAGGATGCTGTGGGAGTGGGAATGAGGAGTCACAGACATGAGGAGGAGGAAGCCAGGAACTGTATGCATCGCCAAATAAAGGTCCATGCACTTGTAGCCTTAAGGCCTGACCCTGCCATTGAACTCAATGGGAGTATCTGTGGAGTCCTAAAAGAACTAGTATTTAAGAGTAACAGTAGATATAAGTGCAGGTGATGATGAATGTGGAAAGTTAACATTTTCATGTAAGTGAGGCAGCCAGAACAGTCTGAGAAGCAGTGGCTGGACTTACAGAGCAAGAAGGCACCGGGCCTGCTGGCGATGGAGGGAGTACAGC